>CAUYPK010096451.1:0-34018 GCA_963574355.1 Loris lydekkerianus
AAAGAAAGATGGAGACTTTACCTCTTTCATGTTTACATGGATGGAGCTGGAACATATTCTTCTTAGTAAAGTATCTCAAGAATGGAAGAAAAAGTATCCAATGTACTCAGCCCTACTATGAAACTAATTTATGGCTTCCACGTGAAAGCTATAACCCAGTTATAACCTAAGAATAGGGGGAAGGGGGAAAGGAGGGGAGGGAGAGGGAGGTGGGCAAAGGGAGGGTGATTGGTGGGATTACACCTGTGGTGCATCTTACAAGGGTATATGTGAAACTTAGTAAATGTAGAATGTAAATGTTTTGACACAATAACCAAGAAAAAGCCAGGAAGGCTATGTTAACCAATGTGATGAAAATGTGTCAAACGGTCTATAAAACCAGTGTATGGTGCCCCATGATCGCATTAATGTACACAGCTATGATTTAATAAAAAAAAAAAAACAACAAAAAAAAAAACTTATGGTTCAGTTTTGGCTGTTAACTATCTTAATGAATATTTTATTGAATTTGGCTTTAAAATATTCACAAATGTGTTTCTCATGCCTAATTCTGTTATTTACAGGGTGTTTTCCTTATACATATTTTAGATTAGAAATGCTTGAGTTGCGACAGCTGTGTGTTCACTTCTTTTCCAACCTTTGGCATGTAAGCCTTGCTCTGAGCCTTGTCTTCATTTACCTTTCACCAGATTTCAAATGTGCAGCATTTTTTTTGCACTTTTGAAAGCAAATTATTCACAAATGTTGTATGGGAACTGAATTATTGGTCTACTTTTCTTAAAATTCTTTTGCCCTAGTGCTTTTCTTGAAAGCATCATGATTTTGGCTGGAGTTTATATTGCTAAGGCACTAAGAGTAATTGAATATACAAATAGAATTTATCTTAATCTACTATTCATTATGTCTTCAGTTAAATAATATAGCGTTATTTTTACATTGTTTAAATTGCTTAAGATAACACATTGATTAGATAGAGGAAAAGTGTAATCCAAAAAAATAAGCAAAGTGGAACTCTAAGGGAATCAACGTGACTGCATAAAGCATTTCTACTTGCAGTAAACAACACTTTTTATATTTTTATGACTGTCTCACAGTTTGTTGTTTCTAGGATTTGTTTGAAATCTATGAAATGAAGTACTGTCTAATTTCAGATCTGCAAACCCAGGATGTGAAGTTATGTGCAAAGCTATTGTGACTCAATATAATAATTATAGTGGTTCAGTGAGTAGGGCACCAGCCCCATGTGCCGAGGTGGTGGATTCAAACCCAGCCCCGGCCAAGGCCAAACTGCAACAAAAAAATATCCGGGCGTTGTGGCTGGCGCCTGTGGTCCCAGCTGCTCAGAAGGCTGAGGCAGGAGAATCTCCTAAGCCCGGGAGTTGGACATTGCTGTGAGCTGTGATGCTATGGCACTCTACCAACGGTGATAAAGTGAGACTCTGTCTCTAAAAAAAAATAATAATAATTTTGAAAAATAATAAAATAAAACTTAGTTAAAATTGAATTTTATTTGGAAAATTTCCATAATTGATCTGATTTGATCCTTTGTAGACAAAAAAAACTCAAAAAACAAAAAACTAAAGCCTTTCTTAATATGATTCAGTATTTCACAGCACAGTTTCACTTGGGTAAATATAATTTAGAATATATAATGAAATTTATGATATTTATAATATTCAAAAGAATGAAAATACTTTTCTCCACTAATGGGAATTAAGTGATATGTATATATGGTATTGAATAAGAAGGACTTCAGAAGTTCCTAGGACACAATTTTCTGTTAGTAGTTAATTCCCCTTGGTCTTCTTATGTAGCAAGGAAGGTGCTTCTCTAAGTGCAAGTTCCTTAAGGACAGCTTTACTCTTTGTATACTAGTGGCTGCTACATTGGCATTTACTTGGTAAACCACGTTGGCATAATTCCAGGTGTTTGAACCATTGCATGTTTCAGCCACGCAGGCAGAACAGCGAGGCTGGTGGGTGGAAGAAAGAACAGGTGGAAGAAGGGCTGTAGGAGTTCTCAAAGGACACGTGTGCACAGATACCCATGTGCTGGTTTATTGTTAAACACCGTCATTCTCTGGGGAGTGGGTGTCATTCACTGAGGACAGACAATTCTTATCTCTTCTTGCTGCCATCTCATCTCCATATTCTTATTTCATCGAAAATGTTGTATTCTTTATTGGTCTATTAAGAGAGTTTTCAAAAGTAACTGAATGTCAAGGGCGACCATGTTTGCTCAGCATATTTAAGAAGTCTGCATTTGGATGGTCCCCTCCCTGGGCACATCTGCTGCCATCAGCTCCCCTGGGCCAGGGCAGTTACAGAAGCGTATCTTATGGTTCCCTCTCCCTGAACCAAGGCTCCATCTTGAAATCCATTTTAAACGTGACACTTCAGCCAGCCATTGCTAACAGACTGGAGTTAGCAGTCTGAGACCCATTTGCCGCCCTGCCTTAGGGAGCACAGTCTCTGAGGACTTATAGCTGCCATCCAGAGGGAGATAGGTCTAATAGCTCCTCCCACACGGGGTGCTGGTTGGTACTGAGGAGATGCTGGGTACAATCAAGTCACTTGTTTGTTAAGTGAAAAATGCAAATTTTAATTAAAGTAACTCTAAACATTGGTTGATGACGTTCAATAAGACACATACCTCACACTTTCATTGACTCTTAGTAGCTACCACAGAACTGAATGTTTGGATTGAAGGTTTTATTGTTACTCTGAGGGACAGAAGTTGTCAATACCTGTGTGTTAATTTGCTTCAGGTTGTCTAAGGTCATACCACCCTGAATGTGCCCGATCTTGTCTGTGTTAGGGCACCCTGCATGTGCCCTAACAATGTGACATGGGCTGGGTGGCTCGCCCACGGAAGCTTATTTTTTCACAACCTGGAGGCTGGAAAGGTCAGATGGAGGTGGTGCTTCTGGGACCCCTCTTGTGTCTTCATGGGGTCTTCCTTCCGTGTCTGCCTGATTCAGTCCTATTGGGTTAGGGCCCACTTCTAAGACCTTACTTAATTTTAGTTACCTCTTTAAAAGCCTGTTTCCAAATATGGTCACATTCTGAGGTACCTGAGGTTAGGACTTCCGCATGTGAATTTTGGGGAGACACAGTGCAGCCCATCATAACCTGTTTTACTGTCTCCTACTGGCCCTGCAAATACCTACAAAGTTCAGCCTTGTCCAACAATGCTTCCTTCTTTCTCTTAGTTCTTTCTTTAAAAATAAAATGAGAACACAGTGAAATGCAGGAAATAATGACCTAGGATGCAGAAGGCCTGGGTTCTAGCCCTACCACTGCCACTAATTAGTCAGATGGTCTTACAGAGGCCCCTTTAAATTCTCTACAAAGTATTGGCATAAATGTATTTATGATCTATGTACAAAAGACTTAATAAAAATAAATAAATAAATAAATAAATAAATAAATAAATAAATAAATAAATTCATTCTCTACAAAGTGAAGAGGCAGGGCCAATGACTGCTTGGCTTTCTCCTAAAGCTAAGATTTAGAGATTCTGCTCAGTATTTTTTTTATATTAAATCATTAACTTACTCATTCACCCATTATTTGAGTGTCAGTAGTGTGACGCCTTTTATATGCCCTTCTTCCCATAAAAGCTTTTATAGTTCCATCTGCTATATAGAATAACATTAAAACAAAGAACCGGTAAGGTTTAATTCTGAAATAACTATTGCAGCATTAGCTACCCCATGGTTACTTAATTAAGCAAATCAAGAAATCTTGTCAGTCAGTTTTAATGGTGGAGAATCATCTCCCTTCAGGAAGTCTTGTGGTCAGCGGGCAACAATGGCAACCAGCTTCTCAAAAGTTAAGGCATCATTATGTACTAAAAGGTCACCCACAACTTTTATAATAGAAGACCAGCTGTGTAAACTGCAAGATGTTGTCAAAAGGAAGTGCCAAGCAAAACTCTGGTGCTGTTTGCTGACTGTGCTGAAGGGCAGAGAAGCTCAATTCTTGCCAGTGGTTTAGAAAATTGTTAGGAAAAGTGGAGTCTCTGTGAGATGCCCATTCCCCAGGGCTGGGGATCCAGTCCTAGAGCTCACATTTGGCCCAGGACCTTGGTCCTCAAAACCCACCTAACAACAAGCCTGGATCCTATAGGGCTGGGCTTGGGCAGCAGGGAGGCAGGCTGTGCTCCTAACTGGCCTAGCTAAGCTGCAAGTTCTGAAAACCTGGAAGTAATTCTTCAGATGGTTTGGAATCAGCAGCAGCTATGATGTGGTTGCAGCATTGTCAACTGAAGTTGATTAAAATACATGTCGTTCCCCATGACATCGTAATTAAAATAACCCAATTTCCAAATGGTGAGCAAGACTTTGCAAGCCTAGAGCAAGAGTTCTTTCATGGTTTAAAAATGTGTTCATGTTCCATACCACATGCTCCAAAACCATTGCCATTAACCATAATTGCACAGAAGCAGGCAAATGGTGCTTGTTATGCCTCTACTGTCTACCTGGAACGGTTCAAAACTCACACATGGGACAGACCCAGAGAGCTTACAGTTAAAAAGGTAAAACAGGTTTTTGTGAAAAGATTAGCAAGCAGAATAGTTAACAATAACGCCCTTCTTTTCATAGGTATATAACAATAACGCCCTTCTTTTCGTAGGTATATAACAAGGCCCTGCATTTGTTATCCAATGATTCTTTATGTTGTTTTAAAATAACTCACCAATGTTTGAGCTTTCCAGTTGTTCGTTCCGTGGGTTCACCAATTCTTGATATTGTTAAGTGTTTTTAGTTTCAGCCATCTGGTGGTCACGGAGTGATAGCTCATTGTGACTTTAATCTGTGTTTCTTGATGAAACACAATTCATTTTCTCATGCCTTTTAGTCATTCGGTCAGTCTCTTTTGTGCCTCTTTTGCCCATTGAAAAAAAATTGGATTCTGTTTCTTAATCATATGTGGGAATTCTTTAGATATTCTGAATATGAGTCCTTTTGGGGGTGTGCGTATATATTATGAGTGCCTTCTCCCAGTCCCTGTTTTGTGTTTTCCACTTTCTTAATGATTTTTTTTTTTTTTTTTAGCAACAGAGTCTCACTTTATCGCCTTTGATAGAGTGCTGTGGCGTCACAGCTCACAGCAACCTCCAACTCCTGGGCTTAGGCGATTCTGTTGCCTCAGCCTGCAAAGTATCTGGGACTACAGACACCCACCACAATGCCTGGCTATTTTTTTTGTTGCAGTTTGGCCGGGGCCGGGCTTGAACCCGCCACCCTTGGTATATGGGGCCGGCGCCCTACCTACTGAGCCACAGGCGCAGCCCTCTTAATGATATTTTTAAAAGAACAAAAGATACTGAGCTTTTTGTGGAGCTAGGCAGCAAAGAGAGAATTACAGATGATATTCTCTGGCAAGAACCTATGATAAAACATAATTTTATGGTAAAATGCTTAAATTATAGATACAGGTATAAGACACAATGGTGGAGAATGAGGTTGTAATTGTGAGGTAGATAAACAGAAAAAGTTTCACATTTTGGTAGGCTGGTTCGTGTGTAAACACTTAAGGAATATTTACATTGGGAGGGCTTTGGAATTATCTGCTAGAACCCCTTATTTTACAAATGAAAATGAGGCCTGAGAATGTAAAATAACTGTCAGTGGATTAAACTTAATGTAGAAAGTGATTATTAGTGCTGCTTCTTAAATAATATGTGAACTATACCTAGGATGATTTTGGGGGGGTTAGTCCTCTCTTCCAATACGTTGTTTTATTGTTCAAATAATGCACTTAAATTTTGAAGATTATTTCCTGGTATTCAATTTTTTCTTTTTTCGAAGGGAGAGCAAAATGTGGTTACCAATGACAAATTGCATATTAGCTATGTGGTTTTCATTCAGTCATTTAGGTCTATAAAACTCTTGCTGGGAATTTAAAGGAGAATAATGAGTCTTACCTGGTTCCCCACTCTTGAATTTGGAGCCACCTGAGAAACAACAGAGGACTCCCACAGATGAAGACAGAATCATAAATGAGGCTGCCTGCCACAGTTGGGAGCCCTGATACTCCCCTCTTCCTCCTTTGCCCTCTGGATGGCCTTGAGACAACTCCCTGGGGGAAGAGTTTGGGTCTGCAGGTTAGACGTGCTTTCCCAGAACCCCACTGTTGCACCCCTTGGCATTGGAACGAGAAAGCTAGCCAGATCTCCCCACCCACCTCTGCTCCTGGGCCTGGGCTCTGGGGACCAAGCAGGGTCCAGGTCTTCTCTGGATCCTGAAAGTCCCAAATGAGAAGGACACAGTCAATTCCCCCACCCACCCACATGGTGAGTATAGCGATGCCAATGCTTCTCCCAAGGGAGGTGTGGCTGGGCAGCAGAGAAAGGGAAGGGCCCGCAGCACCTTTTCAAATGCTGCTGATTTTGGAGAGAGGAGCAGAAGCTTCCTGACCATGTTGCAGGAGCATGAGGGGAGAAGAATGCTTTGCCCTAGCACCTCACTGTCTGCTGTTTCCAATAGAGTTGATCATATCCCTTTCGCGTGCCTCCCAGGGTTGTTGGGGTGACCACAGGCAGATATCTTGCAGCAACGGTGACTGTTGCACCTTAAGAAGGAAAAACACAGAGTTTGATGGTTCTGATGCTGCCTCCACCACTGCAGTGGGAATTTCTCCAAGCCAGGCGCAGTGTCTCAATGTTAGAGCTGATCGCACCGTGCCCAGTACCAAGCCTTCACCACCGCAGGGTTTCAGTACTTGCTGAACTGATTCTGCCCCACTTCTCAAACCGTGCAACCTGATACTACCAGGATTCCCCCAGAACTATTAGTATTAATTAAACTATTTCTGAGATCATAGCCTTTGGGGGTAGGGAGCAGGGTTGTCACAGGTCTCTTTAAACTTGGTGAAAGCTATGGATTCTTCTCTCAGTAAAAGGTATGTCACATAGAATTTTCTATATTGGTTGAGGAGCTTGTAAAAGCCCTAACACTATCCACAATGCTTTGACTGACTTGGAACTTGTGAAAAACCTTTATCTTGGATGTCAAATCTTTTGAAAATATTTCTATCCTTGTTTTACTTATTAACTTTTCTGCAGACTTAGTTCCTTAAACTGGATTAAGAGAATAACATTGTTGGTTTTCATTTAAAACAAGAAAATCAAGAGCCATAATCTATTGTCTAGAGGCAATTAAGAATTTGAGATGACGGCTTCCAAAAACAAATACATTTTTTTCTTTTGTCTTTTTTTTGAAAATTGCCTTATTCTTTTGTTCATTTGTGATTTTATTCTTGTGGAGACTATTCTCTTGTTTAAAAGTTCTTTTTTTTTGCTTTTTTTTGCCGAGGCTGGGTTTGAACCCACCACCTCCGGTATATGGGGCCAGTGCCTGACTCATTTGAGCCACAGGCGCCACCCAAAAGTTCTTATATGACTTCATGATTTACAGAAATGAGAAGACATAGTACATATGAGATCTGAGATTCTTAGGCTATGATTTTTTGTCCATGGCCAAGCTTTTTGTAAGTTTTATATCACCCATAACATTTAGAAGAAACACATTATTTGTATTTAGATAGATTTATTTTTGTCTATCCAAATCCACATGTTTTAAGATGTGAAAACAAAATTTGTTTTTAAAAGCAAAATTTGAAAAATCACAAGTTGTCCTCAATATGAGATGTTTGATTGTCTAAAAAAAATTAAATGAATCTTTGGTTAAAAGAAAGCATCTTATCTTGACACTTTAATATTGCTTAGTTTGAATTTGAAAAGCACTTTCCTCATCACACTTCTTCATAGCAGTAAATCATAGAGTTTAATGTATACCAACGCTTACTTTGAAATTGAAATGTGCAGAATTTATTGTCCTTGGAATCCATTCCCATCTACAAATGACCAGGAGGCTGTTTACAGCGATGGACAATCACGTCAAGGCTGCTGAAAGTGCAGATCCTTGCATATGGCTTACATGTGCCCCGTGAAGAATTTCACAGGCGTGGCTCCCAACCAGCACCTGTTCCCTACCCTCCAGGGCTCCTGGGACAGACCAGTCTGGAGCCAAGGCCTGTGATCTCAGCCACCAGATGAAAGGAGGGGGAGGACGATGGCGTGGTGCTGCTTAGTCTCTGCCTGGCCCAGTAGCATGCTGGGGGCTGCTTTTTGAATTGTATACAATGATTCATCACTGCAGGTGGGATGGTCTTGCTCCAGAATCCTAGAAGTCTATGCTGTGGGTTTTCTATTGAAGTTAGCCATACATTCCACACAGCTTCTTTTCCCAAAACAGATGCCACTGGCACGGTAGACCTGCCCAGTTGACAGGGCTGCTTACATCACCCTTTGTTTACAAGGCATCCCGGTAATGTTTCTTGTTACTCAAGGCATGAGAGAAAGCAAAATTCCTTTGTATAGAATATGTTGTCTCCAAAACCCACAGAACCTATCAAGTGCTGTTTTCTTCTCAGTGATAAAAAGTACAAGGTGTAGTAACTGGTCCTTTCCTTTGGAGAGGATTTCCCACCACGCCCCGTCCACTCCGCAGAGTTGAATGCATAATTTGCAGGATCCAGTGCAAAGTGAAAGTGTAGGGTCTCAGCCAGGGGAGGGAAGTCCGTATGCCCACTCCCTCAACCCCCCAAATATGGCTGACCTCCCCAGTGGATTTCAGCCTCCACCTCTGGATCAGGGGTTTCCTCACTACAGAGTATCCAAAGATATGACCAACGACAAAAGGAAACCACTACAGCAGTGCTTTTGAGGTGGGTAATGAAAAAAACACCTGACCTTGGCCTAGCACTTAGAGTTAGTATGCCTTTTCCCTTTTGCTGGCTGCCTTGCTGCTCCCTTTCCTGGCCTCCTGTGTCTGCAGCTTGCACACTTCAGCAAATCTGATTCTTGTGATAGTCTGAACCCAATGCTTTGCTTCTCTTGTCCGTGCCATTACACAGGACACGGCTACTCTAAAACAAGGTCTCTCCATATCTTCATCTTTAAAAACTCACTTGAGGAAGACATGAGTGTCCCCCCTCCCCTGTAGGGAGGGACAGTTGTGGCAGAGGAAGGATAACCTGCCCTGTTGCCTTCCTGGACCAGGGACCAGTGAGGTCAACCATGCGACTGATTCTTGTGAGCCCCGTGACATTCAGAAGCTGACTCTGCAGGTCTGAGGAAGACGCTGTGGAAGTCCTGCAAATACAGGAGTGGTGGAGTGACCTTCACCTTTTTTGCTAAACTTTCTCCCATAACAGAAGAAAATAATTTGCTGTCTTTTTGCTTCTGGTGGACCCTGTGTGTCCCAGCTGCAATTTGGTACCTCATCCTTACTTAGTTGAACTCATTCCCTCAGCGAGGACAAACAGGGTCATCTGTCATATTTGACTGTCGGTGTGAGACAGAATGAAGGGCGGGTGCCGGCTGACTTCCCTGTTGAGCCCATCTTCACACATTGCCTCACTGCTTTCAGTTCTTGCCTTGTGCCCTGCATGGTGGCAGGGCCAGGACGTGCACACACACTCACACCAGGGCCATTAGTGGGGATATTGTCACAGTCTTCCCATATCCTGCTGGGGTTTTCCAGCTTCCCCAGAGGCCACATAAAAAGATTCTTTTTTCTGTTTTCTAAATATCTGCTAAAGACTAAAGGGGAAAGAGTATGGGTGAATTTTACATATTAAAAAAAGCTGTGTATTGCTTTTTGAAAAGGTGAGAATTTTTCTGATTCTTGATCATTCTCGGAAGCCCTGTTTCTTTTTTATTTCTGTAGGGTGCATCTGATTGTGATTGGCACCAATCCAACACACACAACTTAAGTGAAGGCTCTGCGGTTTGAAAGAGGAGGAGACTAGGTAGAGCTTGACTGGGACGGTGACATTTGGACAAAGTCTTGAGTGAGGGGAGAGAGTGAGCTTGGTGGCTGGCGTCTGGAGGAGGAACATCCCAGGGAAAGGGAACAGTCAGGGTAAAGGCCTGAAACAGCAATACATGATGCATGTTTTAGCAGTAGCAAGAAGCAGAACAAAGGAGCAGAGTAGCAGGAGCCAAACGGTACCGGTTATTATGGGCTGTTATAAAGAGTTTGACCTTCACCTAAGTGTAATGGGAGCCCCCCATGGGTTTGAACAGAGGACTGTCATGATCTGGCTTATTGACCTCAGAGAATCAGGAGACCATTTAGGAAGTGCAATCCTGGTGGAAGCATAAATTTTTATTTATGTAGACATCACTATCATTACCACCAAGATGACAAAAATATACAACATTTATTGCACCTGCATTGCACCCCCATTCCAGATTGATACTCACCCACGAAGGTAACCATTATTCGAACCAATAGATTTGTTCTACTTCTGTTTTATTCCATATAAATAGGAGTCATAGAGTGCATGCTCTTTGGGGTCTGGCATCTATTGTTTGCTCAACATTGGGTCTGTGAGTTTTGTCCATTGTACATGTCTGTAGGGCATTCTTTTCATAGCTGTGTTGTATGCCATTAGATGAATAGACCTCCATTTATTCACTGTGCTGCTGTTGGACGTTTGATTATTTCCCATTTTTGACTCTGATGAATGACGTTGCTAGGAACATACTTGTATATATCATTTGGTGAGCAAACACATTGTCTAGGGTATATATACCTAGAGGTGGAATTCCTCTAACTTCAAAGACACTGCCAAACAGCTTTCCAATGTAGTTGAATCACTTTAAACTCCCACCTGCAATGTATGAGCACTTCAGTCTCTCCGCATCCTCAAGGACACTTGCTGTTAGTCCTTTACTTTGGTAGACGAGCAATGATACGGAATTGTGGTGTAATTTGCATTTTCCTGATCAATAATGATATTGAACATTTCCTCATGTGCTTACAGGACATACAGAGTGCCTTTTTGTGAAGTTCCTTTTGCCCATTTTTTTAATAGTGGACTGTTAATCTTTCTATTATTATTTTCTAAGTAGTCTCTATGTGTTCTGGACAGAAGTCTTTTGTTAGATACATGTTTTCTGAGAGCCTTTTTCTAGTCTTGTATCTTGCCTTTTCACTTTTTAATGGTGTCTTTTGACAAATAGAACTTCTCAATTTTAATAAAGATTAATTTATTAATATTATCTATAATGGATAGTGTTTTCTGTGTCCTGATAAAGAAATTTTTGTAGTATTTCTCCTTCTCAAACAGAAAAGTTACAGAAATGGAAGCCACTTAGTGTGGTGTAATCAGTTTTCAGGTGGAAACAAGACTAAGCTATCCACTAGAATATTATGTCCCTCCTCTTCCTCTGTCTTTGGGTCTTCTCCTCCTGTTTCTCTTCTTTCTTCTTCTTCCTCTTCTTTCCTTCCTAAAAGTAGAATTCTCCTTGTCTTTCTCCCTGAAGAGGAGTCCTGCCGAGACTGCCCTGGCTTTGGTATTCTGTGTGGTAACCACTGATGCGGCTAGTCACTTGTGAGCTTATACAATGTGGACAGCATGGAGCAGAGTCCTCTTTTTGACCAACTTGCTTTACAGCTGCATACCAAGCTCATCATGAAAAGAAAATGGTACCATAAAGCAAAGGCAGTATCATTTTAATTTCATACGTGTTATCTTATATGAAATGTAAGACATCTTGCACAGGCTTGACACCCATAGCACAGTGGTTATGGTGCCAGCCACATACACCGAGGCTGGCGGGTTCGAACCCAGCCTGGGCCAGCTAAACAACAATGACAGCTGCAACAAAAAAATAGCTTGGGATTGTGGTGGGTGCCTACTTGGGAGGCTGAGGCAAGAGAAACCCTTAAGCCCAACAGTTTGAGGTTGCTGTGAGCTATGACGCAACAGCACTCTACCCAGGGTGACATAGTGAGACTCTCTCTCAAAAAAAAAAAAAAAAGAAAAGAAAAAGAAAGACATCTTGCACAGTCCTGAGATGTAGTAGGCACTCAGAAAACATTTTTGATGGATTAAATGGATTGATTTTGAAAAAAAAAAGAAATAAATTTTTGTAGTCAGCGCAATAGCTTAGAAATTATTACTCCAAGTTCAATGTAGGATATGATGTAATAAATACTTTCCTGGTCATTCCGTAACTTTCATCTTGGAATTGATGGCAGCCTTGACTAGTATGTGCTTCCTATTTTTTTAATAAAAAATACCATTCATGCATATACAAATAAATACATTGTGCCCCAAAAAATTTAAAAAGTGCTACCTCATATGCTTATAGAATATAAAATTTAAAAACTTTAATGACCAACTTAATTTTGTTATTTGTTTTGTCAATTCTATTAAGTTATATGACTTTTTTCTTTCTTCTTTTTTTTTTTTTTTTTTGCATTTCTAAAGCAATAGAGCAACATCTATGCGTTTTCTTTGTTCATTTGTGTTTCGTTTCCTTTCAGATGATATACACACTTAATGCATTGAAATATTCTCATAGATATAAAACTTGTTACCTAAAATTTATTTTCAGCTAGTTTTAATGATATAATTACAGCTCCTGGAATTTTTCTGAATCAAGTTGTGATGTCTGCTTTTGAAAATTCATCTATCAGGAAAAAAATTCTACCTTTTTGACCCTTTAGGAAAAGCTATTTTTAACCTCAAGAAATTTTATCAGACCTTTTATAGTTAATATGAAAAGGCAGAATCTTTTAACTTGCAATGGGCAGATTTAAGTAACGTATATGTTTTAGAAGATTCTAAACAGGTTGATGTTTTGCTTGAACCTGTATTTAATATTGAAGTTTAAACTGTGTCTTGTACAGACTTTTTTTTTTGATGAACCAGATATCATGTTTCAATTCCTTGGCATTAAATCCATTAACATACATTATTTTGGACTCCACAGTGCTGAGAAATTAAGCTCAGGTTCTGAAAACAGGAAAGGCATTCATGAGATTTTTCCCTTTTGGCTGAAGGTGCCTGCAGTTTTTTTTTCCACTTTAGAAGGCAGATAAATTTTTCAGAGGATATTCTTAATCTCTCAGTTTTTCTGACAAATCAGCAGAATTTAGTTGAATGCTTAAAGACAATACGTGTGTACAAGCCACTTAACTGGGACAACAATAGAAAACAGCACCTGATCTCAGCCGGATTCATATTTTTTGTGATGTTACATGAAGGCAAACCAAGGTGCCTTACTCGGTCCTGTTTTATATCCTGATAATCTCATGGTATAGGCAGATAATCCCCATTTGCAGTTTTTATACATTTCTAAATGAACATTTCAACAATGAAGTCTTTTCTGTTGATTACAATTGTCATGATTAAATGGCCTTGAGTTTTCTTAGCCTGTGAACGTACAAGATTAGACAGGAATTACAAACAAAATCAAGGAAACTTGAACAATACATTATGGATAAACTTCACTTAGGAGTAAAGCACCAGGGATTTTTTTTCTTTTTTCTTCTTTATTTTTTTTGTGGGGGGGGGGGAGGAGTGAAAGAAATTAGAACAAGATGAGGAAATGAAAAATTTAAGTGACCACATGTATGGCTTTAGAAACTAAGGATTATGAAGATCAGAGAAGATTTAGAAACAAGAGTATCTCCCTCTTCCAGTTTATTGTTTCGGATCTCTTTTAGACTGTTTGTAGAACATGCAGAGCATTACACAATAAACATTTTACATAGAAATCATATTTGTCCACCCACATAGCTCACTGACAGGTATTGATGGGCAGGGCAGGGATGGGAAGCACAGTTGAGTGGTATTCAGGCATCTTAGGAAATGCTATCTGCTGTTGAGTGATGGGGTGTCTTCACCTCCATTTCTCAGGGGCCAGGTAGTGCCATGGGATTATAGCTGTGATTTCAGGTGCTTTCAAATAGTGTCCAAAGATCTAATGCAGAGGGACTTGCTTGTGAGCCAAGTGTTCAAAGGTATTGTTACTATGTCTGCTCATTCAGCAAATACTTAGGGAGCCCCCCCTATTGCAGCCGCTGGAGAGGACAGTGACGCACAGCACAGAACAAAAACAAATCCCTGCCCTCAAGGAGCGTCCAGTCTAGGGTGAACAGTAACAAAATGTATAACCAGTAAAGAAATGACAAAGAATGTTCAAATGGAAAGAGAAGGAAAATTGGAGCAGGGTAAGGAGTCTAGGAAGTGCTAGAGGAAAGCGAGCTGTAATTTTAAATGAGATTGTGAGGGTTGGTAGGTGTCCTCGAGAAGGTGCCACTTCAGCAAAGTCTTGAAGGAAGTAGGGAAGCTGAGGCATGGAGAAATCCAGAGAGAATTTTCAAGGCAGATGGAAGAGCTGGTGTGAAGGTCCAAATGAGGGCACACACTGGTGGCGTGGGAGGAATAGTGAAGAGGCCAGCGACGGTGGTGAAGGGAGCGAGGCTGGAAAAGCTGGAGATGTCCTTGAGAGATAAAGAGTGTAGGGAGGACTCCATAGGGCCATATCATACCAGGAGGACATTATAAGGTCTTTGGCTTTTGTTTGCAGAAAAATGAGGCATCTCGACAGGGTTGTCATTTTGCATTCTTCTTGATACCCACAAAAAATGTAACACAAAAATAGCCACCCTCTTGTTCCCCACAGTACCTGGTGCCTGGCGGGTGCTCATTAAATATTTGTTGATTGGATGGATGAAAATAGCAACAGGTACACGTACAGGTTGTTGATCAATCTGATGCTAAAGCGCCTTAGTGTGGACCCCTCGTGTTTCCTCCCTGTAGTACCCCGGTGACTAATAAAGTGGCAGGCTTTCTGCGGAAGGCCTCTCATGCCTCCTGGGACCCCACTGTGAGCCTGCTGCAAGTTTAGCAGCTGTTTCTTCTAGATCAGGGGACAATAACTTGAGAAGGATCTTTACATGGCTGGTGTCCCCAGCATGCAGGCAGTGTATCTCTTGCCAGCACCATCTCTGGCTCAGTGGCTGTTTGCAGGCAGAAGCCTTTGAAGTAAGTTGGTAATCCTTATGCAGCCCTTTTCACTTACTCCCATGATTTTTAGGGTAGCCCTAGGTTCTATGAGGACTGCTTTTCTGAAAGTGACTATTATAGAAAGCATGAACATACTGCCCATATCCTTCTTTTCCTATCTCTGTTTATATAGACAGCTCTTTTGCACTGCCACTAATTACATCACTGATACTTACAGCATCGATGATAGATTTGCATGGTAGATTTATAGTAAATAATGTCTGTGGATACCTCTGTCACAAGGTGAATGCTGATCTTCTTCTATTCTTTCTTCATTTAGCAGTCCTTCCCATGTTCTTAGAAATAATTGTCCTTTCTCCCCCTTCCTCCTGTTGGGATCATTGAGTTATACATGTATAATTTACATAGAGTAAAATGCACAAATCTTTCCCCTACTATTTTAACTATTTGAAATGGTACGATTCATTGGTCTTCAGTACCTTTACAATGTGTACAACCATCACCATTGCCTAATTCTAGAACATTGCCATCATCCCAAAAAGGAATCCTTGGTCTCCTTATTGAAAATAAATTGACCTTTGATATGTATGTTTATTTCTGGACTCTGACTCACAGTAACACTCCGTTCCTCCCCCTTTCCAGCTCCCAGCAACTATTAATCTCTTTTCTGTAGCTGTGACCCTTGTGTCTGGATTCTTTCCCTTAGCACAGTGTCTTCAAGGTTCCACGTTATACCAGTGTATGTTAGTGCTTTATTTCTTTTTTATGGCTGAATAGCATTCTGTTGTATGGATATACCACATTTTATAAGCTGATGGATTTTGGGCTTGGCTATTATAAATAATGCTTCTGTGAACATTCTTTTACAAATTTTTGTATAAACATAATGTTTTCATTTCTCCTGGTTGTACACCTGGGAGTGAAATTTTTGGGTTATATGGTAAATCTATGTCCAGCTTTTTGAAAGATAGCCAAAATATTTCCCACAGTATTTTCACCATTGTATATTCCCATAAGCATTATATGGCAGTTCCAATTTCTCCACATCCTCACCAGCACTGAACTTTTTTCTATTTTTGAAAAAAACGTTAGCTATTCTAGCACACGTGGAATAGAATCTCATGGTAGGTTAGATTTGCATTTCCCTAATGCCTAATGATATTTAGCATCTTTTCATGTGGCCATTTGTATATTTTTTTGGAAAAATGTCTATTCAATTTTTCATCGCCTTTTCGATGTTGAGTTGTGAGAATTCTTTATTATACAGTCTAGTGTAATAGATTGTAATTATTTACCTTCATTTATGCGGTCCCAACAGTCTAGCTATAAATCTTTATCATAGAAATGATCTGCTAATATTCTGTAGATCAGCGGTTCTACAGCACTATTAAAAGGCCGCAGCATCAGGGAAGTTGCAAACCACTGCAATTGACCTTCTACTTTCTAATGATTACTTTAAAGTACAAAAGTTTTTTTTAATTTTGATGAAGTCCCATTTATTTTTCTGTTGTTACTTGTGCATTTGATGTCTTATCTAAAAAGAATTTGGGTAGGTCAAGGTCATGGAGAGGTAATGCTATGTTTCTTTCTATATTTTTTTTAATTTTTACTCTTAGATTTAGATCTTTGGTTTGTTTTGAGTTAATCTTAGATTATAGTGTGCAGTGGGTTTCTAATTTCATTTTTTTTTTTTTTTTTTTTTTTTGGCATGAGGATGTCCAGCTGTCCCAGAACTATTTACTTAAAAGACTATTCTTTCCTTATTGAATGCTTTTAGCATCCTTGTTGAAAATAAATTGACCAGAGATACGTGCATTTATCTCCGGATTCTCAATTCTCTTGTATTGGTGTATGTGTCTGTTCTTTGCCAGTACAACATTATTTTTGATTTCTGTAGCTTTGTAGTAAGTTTTGAAATCAGAAATTGTGAGTCTTCCAACTTTGATATTCTTTTCTAAGATTGTTTTGGTTATTCCATATTCCTGAATTTTAGGATCAACTTGTTGGAATTCTGATAGGAATTGCATTGAACCTGTAGATCAATTTTCAGAGTACTGTCATATTAACAAAATTAATCTTTCATTTCACAAACATAAAATAGATTCCCGTTTCTTTAGCTCTTTTTTAATTTTTTGCAACATCATTTTGCATTTTCAGTGTACAAGTCTTGCCCTTCCTTGGTTAAATTTATTCCTAAGTGTTTTTCTTCTTCTTCTTAATCCTTGTGTAAATTCAATTGTTTTCTTAATTTCAGTTAGTGAACAAAGTGTATTCAGTACAAAGATCAAACAGTTGTGAGAAATACACACACCTATATGGCCATTCTTTAATGAATTAATGTAGTTAGATATTTGAGTATTCATAACTCCTAATTAGAATTTATCTCAGCCAGAGGAACATGGTGATTCAGAAGAAAAAGGAATTTTGGATTTTTATCCTGTCTGACCTAGAATAATTGAATTTTATAAGTTTTCTACATAAAGTCTGTACTTTTGAGACTGAGAGAATGTTGTAATTTCTAAGATTTAGAGAATATCACATTGTTAAAGAAGATATAAAGGATTGGGCATTTGTGTAGGAAGAGAGGATTAGAAATTAAGATTTTTTTTTTTTTTTCATTCAAAATTGTTGGTAGGATCAGCTGAGCCCAGAAACCCTACTGTTCACTTACCAGGAAGTTTCAGATGAGAGTTTCAGGTAAATAGTTACTTACAAAGATTAAGATAATTTGATGCAGCCATTCTGTTGAACAACTTTGAATTGGGAAATCAAATTTCAAAATAGCCTGTCACTCAAGTTACTTAAGGAGCATGTCTAAGAATAACTAAAAATAGCTTTCAAGGATTATTAGGTTTGAAATTTGCTTTTAGCTATATTTACAACAAATGGATAATAATTCGAGGTTCTTCTGTTTGAGGATAAGACTGAGTGATAAAAAAAAAAAAAAAAAAAAATGAAAATTATGGCCCGCAAGGATTTTTGTTCTGAAAAAATCTACAGTCTCCAACCATTTTCCCAATGATACAAACTAGAAAGGAGGAATCTCAGGACCTTGAAAAGAACTTGGAGGAGGAACCAAGGCGTTTGCCTTTACCTGTCACATTTTTCAGTCATACTGTTGTGCTTATTTGGAGTCCATAGAGCTAGATAAACAGAGACAGATAAACAGGAAGCAATAATGTAATAAAAGAAAGTTCACTATAATTTACCACCTAGTTCTTTCTGGTTTTACCACTTTTGCCTATATCTTTATTGCAAGTAGTTAAACTTTGAAAGCAACGCAGTTTTTTTTTTATTATTTTTATCATGAAAGGCGCACATGCACGTAGTTTAAAAATTCTCAAATAAGAATAAAGATGAATGAAAGCAAATCTTCCTTGTGCTCCAGATCTCCAGTTCCATTCCCCAGATATAGCCCTTCAATTATTTTATATTCACTTTTTTAGAACATTTTCATGCATATGCGTATACCTACCTACTCCTGTTTGACCCAAAAGGCATATGGTATTATGTACCTTGATTTTTTAATTAAATGGACTATCTTGATAGTTCCATGTCAGCACATAAATATCTACTTCATTCTTTATAGCAATGAGAGTATTCCATTGTCTGAATGGGCCATAATATATTTAACCAGTTCCCCTATTGCTAAACATATAGATTTTCTTTTCTTTTTCCTTTTAATTATAAATGATCTTTATGTGAGAAAGAAAAAATTAAAAACTGTTTTTTTTCCCCTTGGCTATAAAAATTATTTTATGTACATTATCATTTTCACAATTTTGTGTGTCACTATTCAACAAAATCATTCAGTAAGCTTGATGGCAAGTAGAATTAAAAACCATTTGCAGAGTTAAGAGTCAGTGTGTACCCCATGATAGCCATGATCTTGATAGTATAGTTCTCCGGGTAGAAGGTTTATTCTGGCATACGACAAAGTAGCATGGTGTTGAGGGATGGCTGAATGTCTTTATGGTGTAGATGCTGAGCAGAGTGGCCTAAAATGTGTAGGCTGCCCTCTCTTGGCTTTATGTTCCATGTATGTCTCATCCCAGAGCCCACCCAACTTGTACATTGACCTGGAAGGAGTATCCTACTGATAGGCACTAGGGAAGTTACATCTGATCAGAGCTCGGCTTCTCCTAACATCCCTCCCTTCTCCCCTCTGCCCACCGGGGAGACCACTGGAACTATTTGGTAGACAGACCCAGCAGCTAGGATTTTGTCCAGAACTAAACATAATAAGCTGGAGTGAGCTGTCTGACAAACCAGGCACAGACAGAAAGAGCCGTAGACTAGGGTTTCAGCAGCCTTCAAGTAGACATTTGCTGGAAAGAGAATGCGCTGGTCACCCCCCAGTGAAGGTGCGGGACTGTCAGGATTCTATTTGGTCAATTCCATTTGGTCAACTCCTATATCTTGCTCCATTTTTGGCTCCCTACTATTCTCCTTCTCTCCATCTGTCTAAAAAAATACCTATTCCCTGGGCGATGCCTGTGGCTCAAAGGGGTAGGGCGCCGGCCCCATATGCCAGATGTGGCAGGTTCAAACCCAGCTCTGGACAAAAACTGCAAAAAAAAAAAAAAAACAACAACAACAACCTATTCCCATTATCTCCATGAATGTGCTCCCTCCTCCTGAGATCCTTGGTGTACTCATTTCCCCTGCATTCTGTTGGATTCATTATATACACTAATAGCTCTCTCAAATTGCATGTTATGACAAAATCAATTATAATGTGTATCGCTTATAATTTGTTGCCATGTCCAGCGACCTTTATTGATATTTTTATATATTGTGACAGACTGTTACCTACTTCCAGACTATCTCTTGCCTTATTTTCTACTGGGCATTCTCCACTGCCAACCTCCATGTGAACCTAATGCCCACATGAATCTAACTCCCATCCCCCCAAACCCCACACACCCCTGGGCACACTGATGGTCTCTCCGTTTCATTCACTTGTTTCCTTTTCACCCCAGAACCTTTGAAATAGGCTGGCCTCTCAGTGGGGAGCACTGTTCAACCCCCTTTTTGCCTCCTCATCTTTCAGATCTATCAAGCTTTACTACTTCAAGGGAAACTTCACTGACATGCTTGACTGATGCCTCTAGTTTATGTCCCCTTTGGGTCTCCTTTACAGCATTGGCTTTGTCTGAACTTTTACATCTGGAATTATTTGATTGTTTATCTTTTCTGCTAGACTATAAACTCCATGAAGGCAGGGGCATTGAGTTTTTTGTTTTTTTTTTTCTCCCCATTATTACTATTTCTTTATAAATATTTGTTAGATAAAGGAATAACTCAATCAACATTATAATGGATTTATTTTGTACTTGCTTTCCTTTATGTTTTCCTAAGTGAGAATGAAAGGGGTGGATTTAAAACCATCATGCTGGAATTGGGCGTTATTTGGGCTCGTTTTTATGTAATTCATCGCCCATCAATTGAGAGTATGTTTTGCATATACGTGTTGGATGGAAAAATATTTATAAACCATTGCTTTATACTACTAGTTGACAGTTGTGTACTGCCCCCTCTTCCATTATACTATGTTTTACTCTTTCTCTAGCTAGATGGTAAACTGGAAATATAAATAAATATAAATATATTGATGTTTTTCATATTACATGGGTAGATTCATATATATATATATATATATATATATATATATATGGAAGCTTCATATATACACATCTACAAAGCTACATCTAAAATACGTGTACTCAGTACATATTTGTGTGATATACTACTGGTTACATGTACAGCTTTTAGACAGCCTGAGTTATACTTTGATGATTATGTCACTCAATGGCTGGCAATTACATTATGCAAGATACTTAGTGTCTTTTCGAGCCTCAATTTCTTCATTGTAAAAGAAAAATATTGTATTACAAAGAGTAAATTGCTAATGGATTATACATTATAAAGCACTTAGTGGCTAGCATAATAGTAAAGGTTACTTTTTTAGTATTTAATAGCTTTCCCCCTGTAATAACTGATGAAGACACACAAATGATCATAGCTTGACCTATTTTTAATGCAAAACTGCCTAATTCATCCACCAAAAACATAGCAAGGAAATTGAGAATTCTTAGGGTACCATTAAGAAAATGGTAGGCAGTGATTATCTAATGGGCATCAACACCATTTCAATAGAATTTCTTTTTAATTTGACACATCCTTCCAGATTTTCTGGGATTGAGATTGCACATTATATGTAATGCTTTTTCACACTCATGAATATTTACCAATCCAAAATCTCAAAGCTCTATGAGTATTTTGATAAACAAGAGGATGTGTCAAACTAAACTGCTTGTGATTGTGGATGACACTGTTCTTTGCTTCTTGTGTTTTTCAGTTTCCTATACTGTATATATTAACTTAAAAAAGATAAAGGTTATTGTAAAGACTTGAAAAAAGAAAAGAATTTCTCATTAAATGTGTTAGAAACATTGCATTTAGTCCCGTGCTTTTCATTGAACAAAAAATGTTGACAGAGAGAGAACAATTGACTAGAAGTGGCAGTATTTAAAGTTGGCTGAATGCCTTATCTTAAAGTGAAAAAAGAAACTAAGCTGTAAGCACTAGCCTAGCAGGGAACAGATTCACAAAAGAGAGAAATGCAGCTGCAAAACAGGGTACATGTTTTATCGTTGAATATAGAACATGGATTAAGCTCCAAATGATCTTTGCTTGTATTAGTTGTCCTGATTCAGATAAGACTTTGGGTTCCTGGGGGAGGGTAGTGGTACCTCCTGCACAAGTGAGTGTGTATTTGGAGGAGTCTTATTTTGCATTTTCCAGTTTAAATGACTAGTTTATAGTGGAGAAAACGATGGGGTATCGAAAGGGTTTGCATGATTTGAAATCAAAAGTAAAGTTTGGACGTTTTATAGCACAAGTATGCTACAACTCCAAAAACTTTATTTCCATTGTATAATAACAAAATAAATAAATAAATAAATAAATAAATAAATTAAATAAATAAATAAATAAAGTTTTTGGAGTTGTAGCATACTTGTGCTATAAAACGTCCAAACTACCACAATATGGGAAAAAAATCAGTTTTATACTTTGGGAAGGTGGAAGCTTCATGCTATGGGGAATGTGGCCATAATCAAATAATTTGAAACAATTTCAAAATGTATTAATATATGACATTGAAGTGAAAATATAAATAGGACAAAAGTAGTCTGTAAATTGATTACCATATCATTTTTGTGTCTTATTTATGAGAAATGTTATTTTTTCTAGGTTTAATATACCTGAATTTCTAATCTACATCTATATAAATAAAGATGCACACATGTATGCATATATACACAAAGACTTGTAAAATCCTTATACACATATATAATCTACATGTTAAATGTATGTACATATTAATATATAACAATCAACTTTTTGTGGTATAGTTTGCTATGTATGGAATTTTTAACAGCAAACTCTTCATACCGTCATAAGGATTATGTGTATCTATCATAACTGAATTAATTAAAAACCCCAATTGTATAAGAGTTTGTTTTCTATTTCTTTCATACTATCTAAATGATCTGAATTTTGACCCTTTCCCCAGAGTAAGAAGCAATTCAGACTCTCTGCTAATTGAATCCTGTGGGTCTTGTGAAATAGTTTTATTATGGGGATTGCTGTTCTCTGGGGCTTAAAGCAGGACCACCAAATATAAAATTTTGAACCACACATTGTTTAAGAACTAGATGAGTTAGGTAAGAGCAGTAAACTTTTAAAAGATGTGGCAAAATAAACACAAATGTCTGAAGGGTAGGATTTTTCTCCCCCTTTTCCTTTTTTAAAAAGTCCATTGGCACTGCTGTTTGATATATTACAACATTTGGAGCAACCACAGCAACAGCTCTAGCCAGAAATTAAAGGTAAATCAAACATTTTTTATTGTGTAGTATTAGGAGAAGTGGTTGCAGTTTTTGCTTGTGTTTTTAAATGTGACATATGTTAAATTTATATCATTACATAGATGATTTCCTCCTTAATCCTGGAATATTTAGAACTTTAAAAAATGAAACGTTTTTGTGTTTCATACACGATTCATCTTTGCTATAGCCTATTAGCATGCATTTGATTTGTCTTCTTTTGATCAATGTGACAAAATCAGTTGTTACATTAGCCACTGAAGGCACCCAAGAGATAAGATACTTAAGGACCTCATCTTCTACAAGAGGGAACTCAGGTTCTTGTATAAAACTCAGAGCTCATCCCTTATTTTTTAATTAAGTTCATATGTGAGTTATGAGTAGACCATCTTCAGGAAGACTCACAGGTTTTGGTAGAAAGAGGAACCACCCGCCCAGTCTTTTAAAGGACATTAGCAACAGAAGAGTTCTTGCCCAATTTTAGTTATGTCTTTTGTGAGTTACAACTGACTCTGGTAAATTAAAGAAGGAGCTTCTTGAAAGGAAGTTGTCACTCACAGAATCAAAGGCTTTGCCAAGCAACCGAACCTCCAGAAGGGCAGCCACTGGAGGTATTCAGGGACCTCCACTCTAGATTTTCTCAGTAAGATATCTCAGCTCCAGTGACCTCCATTTCTCTGGGTCTTCATTTTGATGATCAAATGATCAAGAGAAAGAAGCTGATTGATCCAGCTGAGATCAAGCATCTTGGCTCACATCATTCAGTCATGGCCAGGAGAAAAGGTCAAGAGCACCGATAGGGCAGATACAGATTTGCATATCTGGCTATTTCAAGAGGAAGAGGGAGAAACCCTGTGAGCTGAGGATGTACCTAATTGGCATCTCCAAATGCTCTAATAGATAATGTAAAATTGTGTAGTATGTACGTATGTTTACAAATACACAACTGATTTCATGTCTCAGAAAGCAGAGTGTGGTTTCTGTTCAGGGTTATATTCTAAAGCAACAGACGGAACAGTATTTATTGGGTGTTTACAATGTGCTAAGCGTAGTGCTAAGCAGGACACATGCATTACTTCATTTGATCCTCACAACACTGTGAGATGGGCACTGTTTTCACGTCCATTTTACAGGGGAGGAAGCCAAAGTGTAGCGAGGTTGTTTGAGAAATCACACCGTTAGCCCAGTGGTAGGAGTGTCTGCAGACAGCTTTGACTCTCGAGCTCACAGTTTTAAGGAGTCATTGACATTTGTCCAACTGCAGAAAGCACACCCAATACTTAACCACATATAACTGTTTGTTTTCAGCTGTTCTCTCCTTCTAAGATTTGAGCAACTCGAGAGCAGATTGTTGATATTTAACACCTAGTAGAGGGCCCGACATGCACCAGGTGTTTGAATTAATTAGTTTGAATTAATAAAAGAATAAATGAATGAACATTTGACCCAATCAGATACCAAGTTCCAAGCTGATAATTCTTGCAATCAAATTAGTTAAACCTTACTGCTAGATAACATGTCAACTTCAGGAAACATTTATTTGGCCGTTGTTAACATTAGGAAAGACAATTTGAGAGAATATGGATAGTCAAAGAAATATGAGACATATTGCCTCCCCTTAGAGGGCTTCAAATTTATTCACAGTGATAAAACTCATAGAAATAAATATAAACATTTGATAAATATTAAATTTATAATACTGTTAAGTGGAGGTAAGTACTATAAGAACCCAGAGGAGCATATTATCCCTAAAGCTGAGGCAGTTGGAAAAAAGTATCATGGCAAATGCAGAATTACCTGGGCATTGAAAATGTTGGACTTAAACAATTCAAGGGAAGAACATTTTAGGGAGGGAAAACAGTACTAACAACTACATGTCCTAAAGAAGTGTATGGGCATTAAAAAATATTTTCATGGTGGTAAAATATACTAACAAAATTTACCATTTTAACTATCTTGAAAAGTACAGTTATATCAATGTTGCATTTGTGATACTTTTAGAGTGACACGTTCTAAGGAGTTACCTGCTCAAATTCTCTTTAAAATGATGTGAACTTTGGTTATACATGTATTTCACCTACTCCCTTGGGGTCCTCACACTCAGCTTATCTATAAAAAAAATTTCAACATGATTTCCACGGGCCTACAATTGAAAAGCTGATGATCTGCCTAGAAATATGTTCAAAAGATATATGTCAGATGGGAGAGAGTAGTGGAGACCTTGGATGAGAAGACCAGACATCAGAATTTCAGTGACAGCTCTACTATTAATGAGCTTATTCTTTGCTTACTGGGATAAACTTGGGCAGGTTCTGTCTCCAACATTCCTTTCTAATAACATATCTCCTGAGCCCAAATGTACTAAAATAGTTGATGAGAAAATGTCTTGTGTTTTTCTGAAAATGGAGATTAATTTGGTTTTAGTATTAGATGTGGAGACCTGGGTATAATCTGGCTTAGTCCTGTACTGCCCTGGGATCATTTACGCCACCAAGAAAGACATTGCCTTTGAGCAGCTGAACCTTTGTCAACATCAGGACTACGGACATTTTCCTACTTGTATTCCATTCAATATGATGTCAGTCAATAAAGACTCAGTAAATCATTCAACCAGTGGAAAGGAAAATTCCAAATGTTCATGACTTAAATGAATACCAAGGAGAATTAGAGAAAATTTTAATAAAATTGATGTTATAAACAATCAAAAGTGTAAAAATCATTTTATTATTGCTAGGGTGTTGATATTTCAGATAATTGTGCATGTACATTCATAGATAATAACGTATCATTTATGCCAGTATCCATACCAACCAACGACCGCTTCAGATGTGATGCATTTGGATATGCTTTCATCCCTAGTCAATGACTGTAATGGGAAGAGGCCCTTAGGCACTTAGAACCATTTATTAAGAAACTCTCAAAATTAATTACAAAATAGTGAGTTTTAAATGGTACCCTGGAGACATGAAAAATCACTTCTGGTTCCAAAGGTGCCAAACTTGGAGGCAGGAAAATAGCTTCTAACGTGTTTAACATGTTAAAACATGCAAACAACGACTTTCCTTTTTCCTAGGTACTAGTGATTTTTTTGTTGTTTTTCCTTCTTAGCAGGAAATATGCCACAAAGGAAGGATATTTATTGACTTACAAAACATTTATGTTCTGAAACAATACATAGCTGGCAAGCATTGAAGGTGACTCATGTAGGGACATTGTCTAAAACATAAGGGGTATTGAAATTACTGGACTCCAGAAAGCACATTAATTTTGCATATTTTTAAAATGTTATGTTTAAAATATACACCTTTAAGTTGTATTATTTTTAAAATCATATATATATATATATATATATATTTGTTTAATGCAGGTATAATTCTGTCTCTCACATTTAGCTGACTATTGCTTTCAAGAAAAGAACTTGGCTCCAACATACCCCAGTGAAATAAGTTTATACCCTTATTAACCTAAAAATCTGAAATGGCTTCGAATATGGCCGTGTACCTATTTATTCCCAACTTGTGTTGCATCTGATAATATAAATATGTTATAAAGTACATATAGGAATCTCACTGCTAGTAAACATCAAAGTTTAAACAAAAAATCTCTGTTAAATTCACATATCTGCATAGATAACTGTTATCCAAACTCCCGTGTTAAGAAGAATATACTGAGATTTCCAAAAAAAACAGCAATGTGAGACTATTTCCTATTCTTTTTTTTTTTTTGAAATGGAGTCTCACTTTGTCACCCTTGGTAGAAATGCTCTGGTGTCATAGCTCACAGCAACCTCAAACTCTTGGGCTCACACTGCCTCTGGAACAGAGGGACCTGGGACTACAGGTGACTGCAACACACCTGGATAGTTTTCTTTCTTTTTGAGATCAAGTCTCAAGCTGTCATGCTAGGTAGAGTGCTGCAGCATCATAACTCATAGCAACCTCCAACTCTTGGGCTCAAGCTATTCTCTTGCCTCAGTTTTTCTATTTTTAGTAGAGAGAGCATCTCACTTTTTGCTCAGACTGGTATTGAACCTATGAGCTCAAGTAGTCCTTGGTGTCCTAAAGTGCTAGGATTACAGGCAGGAGACACTGCTCCCGGCTTGGATAGTTTTTTGTTTTCATTTTTAGAGATGGGGTCTCCTGAGCTCAAGGGATCCACCCTCCTTCACCTCCCAGAGTGCCAGAATTGCAGGCGTCAGCCACTGCACCTGACCTATTTCCTATTTAACTTTCAAGGGTTCTCATTAACTCCTGAGGTTCCATTTGTAAAAAAACATAAATATCTACTCCTTGCTCTGTTGCTTTTATGAAAAAAACAATAACATTTAACTCAGAAAAATACTTTTATTGTGCTCCATTGGGAAACATGTTGTCAAGAAGTATAAATCTGTGGTCGTAAGTTTATAGCGTGTATACCCTCCTGAATATTGATCATCACGCCTGTAAATCCTAGCACTATGGGAGGCCGAAGTGGGTCGATTGCTTGAGCTCACGAGTTTGAGACCAGCCTGAACAAAAGCGAGATCCCTGTCTCTACTAAATGAAAAACTGAGGCAAGAGGATCGCTTGAGCCCAAGTTGGAGGTTGCCGTGAGCTATAACGCCATGTGGCACCCTATCCAGAGCGACAGCTTGAGACTCTGTCTCAAAAAAAGAAAAAGAAAAGGATTCTAGCTCTCCACTGCGTATATAAATGGTGTGCATTCTTACTGATACTGTATGGTCATTGCATGCTTTTATCATTCTCTTTTTGCAAGCTTTGGGTTCAAATGTAATTGAACCCAGTCATGCTGGATGTATGCGTAGTGCCGCACATTATACCACTCAGGTGAAGTGTAAATTTTATTAAGTGCTATTCTCTTTCTCTAATGCCAGTGTATGTTT
The DNA here is from genome assembly GCA_963574355.1 of Loris lydekkerianus. Lineage (NCBI taxonomy): Eukaryota > Metazoa > Chordata > Mammalia > Primates > Lorisidae > Loris > Loris lydekkerianus. The sequence goes on from CAUYPK010096451.1 coordinate 27,615, forward strand.
CGTGTTTGCCTGTAGATGCCACAAAATGTTGTTCTTCCAGGTGTGCTCGCACGTAAATACCATCTTGCCAAAAAATTGTTGCTTGGATATTTTTTGGCCATCCTGAGGCCATCAAAGTTGCTGTGAAGCTTTTCGGTGATAATCTCCTCATTATTTTAGAAATATTGCTAGCTCTGTCCCCAAATCTCTTGATTAACCTTTGAGTAAGACAACAAAACTACTTTACTGCATAAAGATAAATTATTTTAGAGCAAAATATTTCTGTTTTTCATTTAGAGCAGGCTGTTTGCCTGGACCATTTATTCATCTGTAAATCTTTTCCTTTCTTCTATGAAATATGAAAATGACATTTTGTTGTGTTTTGTTTTGTAGAACTTTTGTGCCCTTCTATCACTTTGGAAAAATGGGTGATTAATAAATAATTTGAATAGATGGATATATGAAAAGATAGTACAATTACTTTTACCTTTGTGAATAGTTTTGCCTTGTCTGATTAAAAAAAAATAATTTTTCATAAGGTCCTACCTTTGAACACCAACATAACAGGGGTTAAGTTTCAACTTACTTTTGGAGGTGGCACATTCAAACCTTAGCAATCACTATCATAATTTCATATATTTTAAGGAAAAGCTACATATTTTTAGTATAATTGTGCATTTTTTTACAATTTTTTAGCCAACTGTTTTTAATATGTGGCCAGTTAACAGTCTTGTTTGCATTTTATAATAAAAACTCTATTCCTTTAATGTTATCAATAGCATTTGTATTCTAAATGGAATTATATAGAGGCAACAGAGTTTTAACAGTAATATAATTTAACATTTGTTTTAAATCTTTCCTGAACAGAGTAGGAGTAATGAAGTATCATTTAGTGAGAGAAATGCTAAATTTAGGCAACTGGCATTCTAAAACAACAACAAAAATGAAATTGTTCTACATTATCATTCCACATTTCTTTAAAGCTGTATATGGGTCTCACATAAAAATTGTATAATAAGAAATATTCACAAGTATTTTTAGGAGCTGAGTAAAAAATGATTCTTTGTTGCTCAGAGGGAAGCTGTGATCCTGGTTTTAAAAATAAACAATGGAGGTCAGAAATGTGATAGGTGATGCTCTTTGCAAGATCAGCCATAGAAGTGAGGCTGATAGCAAATTTAAATCTAAGGTTTGTAATTTTAGGTAATTACTCCAAATAGAATTTGTATTGTTCATATTTGAAAGAATGATGACTCTAGATTATAATTTATAGTTTATGCTATCTTGGTTTTATAAGAGGCAAATAAGTTGAGGTATGGAAATCTCAAATTATACTAATAAGTTATTTTGCAACTAGCCCTAAACAAAACTACTATGAAAAAGAAGTGTTAAGATAATTATGTACACTACCCAGGCACCATGATATTGTCAACATCAAAATGCAGTCTAAATATTTTCTATCTGTATCTATTGGGCCAACTAGATCACTGCATTGCTTGTTGAGTTTGGCTCTGGAGTTCTCTTTGCTTGGTAAGAGGCACAGACTTGGAATAAGAGAAAGGTGGCTGTTTCTGATGAAGAGGATTTGAGTAGCCTATTGCAAGTCCGAAGAGTGGAAGGGCAAGAAGATAGAAGACGTGGCCTTGCATTAAAATTACATAAAAACTCAAGATGACACGCTCATTTATATTTCTGTTGGGCAGTGCTGGTCTAGATCATATTTACAATACATTCTTCTATTTGTATATCCTCTTTTTTCTTCCTAACCTTACATTTCACCAATTCATACAAGATTCACGCAAAATCTTAACTTCCAACTTCTTGAATTTCTAGCCAAAGACTTTAAAGGTCCGGCAGCTACTTTCCCATTCCCTGGAGACGGCATTATGTAAGTCAGCGCTTCCCTAACTCGTGGGATTACTAGAACCAGCGGGGGTGCTTGCCAGCTTGGTGAGGCCTGAGTCTCCCTGCCTCTATAGAATCAGCTTCTCCCGGGCCAGCCCTGCAGCAGGAGTTTGGTGGGAAGACCCTCATTAGACAAGAGGATTCCACAACAGTTTTTCACTTCTGGAGGACAAAAATGTGAACTTTTGAAACCTTGCACGGTCCAGCTAAGTCTTACCTTTGCTTTGTGGTCTCCTTGCCACCTCCATATATTTTCCAGTCATGGCCACTCAATTGTTAGGTTCTTTCTTGCCTTGGATTTGAATTTGTCTCTCCACAGGCCTAAAATGCCTCATCCCAGCCCTTCTTAATCCTGATGTGGTCCACTCTCTTTTCACCCCTACCCCTGGAAGAGGCTTTTCTTCATATTCTCCCCACTCCAGGCCAAAAGAAGCACTTTCTACTCTGTGTTTTTCTACTACAAGGGAACACAACCCAGGCTGCACATCTGAATCACTTGGAAATTTTTAGAAACTACTGAGGCACATGTCAAATCTCTGTATTGTGAGCTATTTGGTCTGTGCTTGACCCATGGACATTGGAATTTTTCTTTTCAAGCTTCTTGGAACATAACTACTGAGAATATATTTGGTAGCTTGTACACCCTCGCAACCAGAGATTTATCACAGATCACTATAGTTATTGGTTTACATGTGCCTCTTCATTCTAGACTGAAAACCTAGAGAACGCGGAGTAGGGCTTACTATCTTGTATCACAAATGCTGGATGTGGGAAAAATGCGCAAATGCTTTTTGAACCTGCCATCCTGGGTATATGGGGCTGGCTCCGTACTCACTGAGCCACAGGTGCCGCCCAAGCACAAATGCTTTTTGAATGAATAATTGAATGAACTTTGGTGTGGGATGATGAGTAGAGGTGATGGAGGTAACAGAAAGCAGTATATGAAGGAAATAATTTAAATGTATATTGAAAAATTGTAAAAGAGATGCTGTTCTGAATTCATAAACTGATAATCTGGGGTACACTTGGAAAACTGAAAAATGTGCTTAATTGTAGGATTAACTTATTTACTGAAAGTAACAGTAACGAGTTATATAAATTTAATGTTATCTTTGCATAATAAGAGAAAACATAATTCAGCAAATGAGATGGAATATCGTATATGTATGCAAAAAAGAACAGTGTTGAAAGGACGAACAGAAGCATGTAACTAACTTCTACTCTCAGAATACTATGAAAAGTCTCATTTTTAACATTAATGAAGAAAACAATCAAAAGAGAAAAAGGAAAAATTTCAAAAAAGAGAATAAACACGGACACTTGAAAAAATGATCAAATAATGTTAAGGAAAATTTATTTGAAACAAAAATAACAAAGATAAAAGTATAAGCACGAAGCTTGTGTAGACCCAGGTGTTAACCTGGAGAGAAGAGAATCGAGCAATGTCATGGATGTTTCAGAGATTTACACTGCTGGAGAGAGTGAAAGGCAGTGCGGCCAGCTTGGAAGATTAAAAAGCCCATTACACTCAAACACAAAGAAAAAAACAGTTGAAAATATTTTGAAAGCAGGTATAGGTGTGAAGAAAGGAGGAAAGAATTAAATTAAATTTCGATAAGGTTTTATAGAAATTTAAAGCAAAAGGTACAGTTATGAAAGTGAAGAACTCACTTCAGGGTTTGGCCACGTATTCAGATTCCATGAGATTCTTGAGATTTCTCCGGCAAAGTTCAATTTCTGGATAAAGTTATGAAGCCATGGGGCATGTCATAATGGGCACAGGAGAAGGTGGGGAGAAGTCCAGGACTGTGTCAGAGAAATGTGAAAAGTGTCTGAGTAGTTTGCCTCAAAAACTTGGTAAAGATGCGGGAGGCTGTTTGTTGACCGTTACTTTCTTTCTGCACACCAGCTCCTTCCTTCCATCTTCTTTTCCTTCCTCACTAGAGACCATGAGCCATCCTTCTAATAAACTCTTGTCACTATCACAGGCCCCTCTTTTATTAACAGTGTCTGGGTTTTTTCTCCCATCTAGCAAACCTACCCTGGGTTAGGCCCATCTATTCATTTTCTTCTTGCTTCAGAGCTATGGATTCCTCACCCGGTTGCTTCATGAGCGTCTTCATTTCGGCTCTCACAAAAGCACTTCAGACTCAACTTGTAGGAAATCGGAGTCAGGAGCTTTTCCTTTGAGCCAGGATCAACCCAGCTTTCTTTATCTTCAGTTGTGGCTCCACTGACTGTCTGTTGCTCAAGCTCTCAACCTTGGAATCCTTGTTAGTGTCGCTTTGCTCTCTATTTAACCCATCACCAAGAACTTAATGAATTTTGAGCTGACTAAATTGGCTACCAGGTAACACTCGCGTTGAATTCAGTAGCCACAGATTAAAGTCTCTACCCTGGTCGGGACTCCTTGGGTCTCTTCCAAGTGCCGTATCTGGGTACCCCTCATTTCATTGTGCTGTGCACACAGTGCATTTTGTACAAATTGAATGTTGTGGCAACCACGTGTCAAGCAATTCTTTCAGTGCCATTTTCTTAGCAACAGCCCATATCATGCCTCTGGGTACATTTTGGTAATTCTTGCAATATTTTTAACTTTTTCATTGTTATTTTATCTGTTAGAGTCATCTGTCATCAGAGTTTGTTGGTGTTACTATTTTAAGAGTTTTGGATTGCCACAAACTGTGCCCATATAAGACAGCGAATTACTCCAGAGACTGGGTGTTCCCCCATCTCTCTCCTAATTCCCTGAGACACAACAATATTGAAATAATGCCAATTAATGATCCTACAATGGCCTCTAAGTGTCCAAGTTAAAGGAAGAGGCACACATCTCTCACTTTAAATCAAAAGGTAGAGATGATTAAGCTTAGTGAGGAAGACAAATTGAAAGCTGGGGTAGGCTGAAACCTAGACCTCTTACAACAGCTAGTCAAGTTGTGAATGCAAAGGAAAAGTTCTTGAAGGAAATTAAAAGTGCTACTGCATTAAACACATAAATGATGAGAAAGCGAAATAGTCTATTACTGATAATAGAGCAAGTTTTAGTGGTCTAGGTAGAAGATCAAAACCTGCCACAATATTCCCTTAAATTAAAGCCTAATCCAGAACAAGGACCTAACTCTGTTCAATTCTGTGAAGGCTGAGAGAGATGAGGAAGCTGCAGAGGAAAAGTTTGATGCTAGCAGGGGTTTCTTGTAAAGACAGAAATTGTCCCGATATTAACATTGCAAAGTGAAACTGCAGGTGCTGACCTAGAAGCTGCAGCAAGTTGTCCAGAATGAGGGTGGCTACACTAAACAACAGAATTTTTAACATAGATGAAACAGCATTATAGGGAAAGAAGGTGCCATCTAGGATTTTCACAGCTAGAGAGAAGTTATTGCCCAGCTTCAAAGGATAGTCTGATTCTCTCGCTAGGAGCTAATGCAGCTGGTGGCTTTAAATTGAAGCCAGTGCTCATTTATCATTCTAAAAATCCTAGGGCCCTTCAAGTTTATACTAAATCTACTCTACCTATACTCTAGAAAGGGAAAAACAAAGCCTGGATGACAGCACACCTGTTTATGGGATGCTTTATTGAAGACTAAGCCTATTATTGAGAACTATTTGTCAACAACAAAGATTCCTTTTAAAATACTACCGTTCATTGACAATGCGTGTAGTCACTCAAGATCTCTAGTGGAAATTTACAAAGAGATTAAGGTTTTCATGCCTGCTAATAATACAACATCTATTCTACAGCCCATGAATGAAGAGGTAATTTCAACTTTCAAATCTTTTTTTTTTTTTAATTATATATATGTATATATATATATATATATATATATACATGTGTTTATTTGGTTTCCACTTTTTGCCTTCACAAAATTAAAAAAGGTTTAAAGTTTAATAACAGTGACAATGTTTCAGATAAGGACTAGAAACAAAAACCTTGTAAAGAATGAACGAAGATAAATACATTCAGAAAAGAAATCAGACGATTGCTGCAACAGAATATTGAGCAATAATAATAATACCAAAAAAGTAACATTCACATTGTCGGATAGGAGTATGTCTATCATAGAATGCTTTGACTCTGAGGTACAGTATGCAGTCATCAGTTAACTTCTTCTTATTATTTTTTTCCCAAAGTGTCAAAAAATAGACAACTAATATTTATAGATAAAAATAAAAGATAATTTAAAAAAACATCATGCTAAATCTTAAAGACAATAGAAAAAGAAGAAATACTTCAAAATCATTCTATTTCATCTGGATATAACTGACATTAAAATCGGAAAAAAAATATTATTATAAAGGGAAATTATAAACATATTTCACTTATAAATGAGGATGCAATATCCTAAACAACATGTTAACAAGTTGAATTAAAAATTAAACTGGGTGGCAACCTGTAGAAGATTGAAACTAGACCCACACCTTTCACCATTAACTAAGATAGACTCTCACTGGATAAAAGATTTAAACTTAAGACATGAAACTATAAAAATACTTGAAGAAAGTGCAGGGAAAACTCT
>CAUYPK010096453.1:0-27317 GCA_963574355.1 Loris lydekkerianus
TGTGATTCACTATAACTTTCTGCAGCCAGGCCAAACCATCACAGCAGAGTCCTATTGTGAGGAAATCGACGAAATGTACTGAAAATTGCGTCAGCAGCAGCTGGCACTGGTCAACAGAAGAGGTCCGATCCTGCTCCATGACAACGCCCGGCCGCACGTCTCACAAATCACCGTCCGAAAATTAAAGGAATTGAGCGTTGAAGTTCTGCCCCACCCACCATACTCCCCAGACCTCTCGCCAACCGACTAACATCTTTTCAAGCACTTCGATAACTTTCTCACCAGTAGAACCTTTGCCAATCAGGACCTAGCAAAAATGGCCTTCATTGACTTCATCGAATCCCGAGCACCCAATTTTTATGCCGACGGAATTAATCGACTTGTGTTACGTTGGCAAAAGTGCACCGATTCAAATGGCGCTTATTTCGATTAAATAGAATAAATATTCACTGAGATATTACAGTTTAAAGTAGACTCATAAAAAAGGACAAAACTTTTGAAATGACCTAATAATTTGTAGGTGAGCATTCTGAGGATCCAAGAAATTAAGTAACCTGCTTATGGCTTTGCACCTCATAAGTGGGGTCTAAAATTGTAACCTGGTGTGTCTGACATTCACCTGTGCCATAGAGTTTCAGGTTCTTGGCATCACCATAGTCTGTCTCTGGCATTCACTTCAGAACAGTTGAGTGTAAAATGGGAACTGGAATAGGAGCTCCCTCAATCATAGATTTAGTTCAAGAGAAGTAAGAGAAGAGCATGCACGCAAGTGTGAGTGCACACACAAGCACATACTGCTAAGGGCCAGTGTGTTGGAAGTCTGTGATGCTCTTTCTTTAAGATAAAGGGGACAAGGCAGAAGACAGAATTTTATTAGGCCCTTAGGCCTACTTAGCCACTTTCTCTTTGCTCCAGCTTTATAATATGCACTTCTAACATCTTGAATTACCTGGCTCATGCACTATGGGCACCCTTCAATGAAATTTTTTCTGTTTTATTACTTTCCAATTCTATTCAGCCTTCTCTGACTGCAGAAAACTACCCAAATAAAATGCTGCCTGTTAGGAAGTAATCAACTTTTTAAAAGATAAGTAAGCATGCCTATTTATCTTCTAGAATCTCTGGTACTGACAAGGAGTGGTCAGTTCCACTTTACACATACACTTAACAAGAATTGTAACATCTGACTGGGTGGGTAGGGTGCCAGACACATGCACCAGACACATACAGGGCTGGTGGGTTCAAACCCAGCCTGAGCCTGCTAAACAACAACAAGAATAGCTGGGTGTTGAGGCAGGTGCCTGTAGTCCCAGCTGACTAGAAAGGCTGATGTTGCTTGAACCCATTGCTGTGAGCTGTGACACTATAGTACTCTACAGAGGGTGACACAGTGAGACTGTCACAAAAAAAAAAAAAAAAAAAAAAAAAGAATTGTAACATCTTTATATAAGGTTTCTTCTTTCTTATTTTACATATCAGAATGCACTCACAGGGAAGTGTTCTACAGCCTGTCTGAGGTTGTAAAGTACATTACTGCTGTAGAATGGGAAAATGGATGGCAGGCAGATGTGAGAAGAATGAACAGATCTGGAGACCCAGAGTCACCATCTCCCTGTCTCTGCCTGTGCCAATAAATTCTATTGTATCAGTCAGCCAACTTTTATTTTCTCTTTAAATCTGAGTTTTTAATATAGATCTATAAAGTACAGGATGAATATGAAAATTTATCAGCAATATCAAAGATCTGTTTGTTTTATACATTGAGGAATTCCTTGGGGAATAAGCCATTTTCACTAGGTCAAGAGAAAACCACCATTGAGTGAACAACTTAAGGGTCTAGCAGGCAGACTGAACAAAGTTCAGATCCCACTGCTGACATTAACTGGCTATGTGACCTGGAGCAAGCTAGTTTCATCCTTTGTAAGATGAAGATAATGGTTGCTTTTGTCTCCCAGAGTCATTGTGACTATTAAAGGAAATCGTGGATTATAAAGTGCTTACCATAGTGCCTGACATACTGTATGAAATGAGTAAATGATAGCCACTGGTCTTGTTCTCCCTCCTCTTCACTCCAGTCCTGAGTACCTGTCTGGATTCATAAAGTTTGGAGGGGAAAGAAGAGAAAAAAGGAGGAGGTGTAACCTGGAACAACAGTTGGTATCACTCAGAGGTGCACACAAAATCAAAGTGTATGGAACACAAATCAGGGTGTCCTTTCTCTCTTTCAAGTTCATCATGATATTGAGCCAAAAAATATTTAAATGAGAGAATATTATAATTATCCCAGACTACTATTAAAGTTGGTGGATTCTTAACACATTTATGATTCATTTATATGAAATGTCCAGAATAGGCAAATCTATAGAGAGAGAGAGTAGATTAGAGGTTGCTGAGGGCTGGTGGGAGAGGGTTAAAGGGAAATGGGGAGTGACTGCTAATGAATATAGGATTTCTTTCAGGGGTGAAGAAAATGTTCTAAAATTAATTGTGATTGTTGATAACTGTGATTACTAAAACTAAATTGTGTATGTTAAATCGGTAAATTGTTGAATATGTAAATATTATCTCTGTAAAGATAATTAAAATTTGGGGTGGTTTGCTCATCTCAGCAACTAGGATATAATTTTATTAGAGAATAGGATTTGGGTCTTTCCTCTGCAAACACCCAGCCTAGCGTTAAAAACTAACACTTGGTAGATGTTTGCCAAATGTTAAATAACCAGTGACTCCCTGAGTAAGTGCTAGGTAATATCCAGAACAGGATTCTCAAATGTCATGACTCACCATACAGGAATACTTCATTTAGAGTAGTTGTGCTTTTTTAAATTATTATTATTGGGGATTCATTGAGGGTACAAAGAACCAGGTTACATTGACTGCATTTCTAAGGTAAAGTCCCTCTTATAATTGTCCCACCCCCAAAAGGTGTGTCATACACCGTGACTCCCCCACCCCCAAGTAGTTGCACTTTAATTTTGTTGAGCTTTCAATTTTGATTTTATTTGCCCACCCAAAAAAGTTTGAAAATTGCTGGACTGGATAACTAAGTTTCATTCCTAAATACAGTTTACTCCTCCTTCAGTGCCTGGGGTGATGATGATGACTAGATGATTGCTGGTATGTGGTGAGCACTTTTTGTGTTCCAGACACTATCCTAAGCATTTAACATAAATATATAAACTCATTTAATCCTTCCCATTAGTATTCCTACTTTTCAAATAAGGAAGCTGAGGAAAAGTGACTTGCCTAGGGTCAGGCAGATAGTGAGTGGTGGAGCCAAGTTCAAGGTGACTCCAAAACCCACAGTTTAATCTCTGCACTGGGTTGTCCCATAATGCTTTGTTCCATATATTTCAAAGGAGCCTGCCTTGACTGCTTTTCCTGTGTGCATTCATAGCATATTTTATAGATTTTTATCTTACATTATTATTTTATTGCCATATCGTAGGGCTTTTTGTGAGTTCTACTCACTCAACTTGATTTTAAAACCTGTAAGGGCAGGGACTAGCTCTTCATCTTTTTAACTCTTGCCTATTGTCCTGGGTTGCCCCTTACATCATCAGTGAATCAAAATCCTCTTCTTGGCAGTGCTAAGAATTATAAAATATTATAATTATTATATTTTATAATTATTACATTTTAATGAGATTTTATCCATCTCCCTCACCCCATCAGTCCTACCCTTTAAAAATCTCCATGGAAGGGAGGGGTCTGTGGCTCAAAGGAGTAGGGTGCCGGCCCCATAAGCCAGAGATGGTGGGTTCAAATCCAGTCCTGGCCAAAAACTGCAAAAAAGAAAAAAAACTCCATGGAAGTGCACTATCAATAGGCCAGCTGTGTCAAGATACATACAACATTAGTCTACCATTATAATTATTTTAAAGTGACAATTCAGTGGCATTAAGCACATTTATGACGCTATCTAATACATTACTGCTATCTAGTTCCACATAGTTTGGGGTATTTTTATCACTCAAAAGGAAATCCATTAAGCAGTCATAGTTCTTTCCTACCCATGTCCCCTGGCAGCCCCCAACCTGCTTTCTGTCTCTGTGGATATATCTCTTCTGGATATTTCATATAAATGGAGTCCTATAATATATGGCCTTTGTTGCCTTGCATCTTTTACTTAGCATGATAATTTCAGGGTTCATCCATGTTGTATCATGTATCAGTATTTTATTCCTTTTAATACCTGAGTAATATTTCATTGCATGAGTGTACCACATTTTGTTTATCCATGTTTCTGTTGATGGACATTTGGGATGTTTCTACCTTTTCGTTGTCATGAATAGAGCTGCTATGAATATTCATATACAAGTATTTGTTTGAATACCTGTTTTTAATTATTTTAAATGCATGCCTAGGAGTGGAATTACTGTGTCTTATGGTAATTCTATGTTAGCTTATTTGAGATTTTCCAGGATCTCCTTTATAATGTGATAGATATTATATAACACATATAGACATTATTACTTATATTACAATTAAATATCTCTCTTTTGCTCCTTTCTAGAACTAATTAATTGGTCAGCAGACCGTCTCAGTTCTACCTTCTAATTATCTCCTGAATGTGATCCCTTTTCTCAACTTCCACTTAAGCTATCAAACTGTTAGTATATTTTCCTTAACCTGTTGCTAACTGTATGACGTGGTCAAATTTTTTAACCTCTCAGTCTGTTTCGTTATTGATAAAATAGAGGATAATGTCCATATAAGGTTGTTGTAATTAACTGAGTTAATACATAGAAAATTTTAGGCACAGTGGCTCATGCCTGTAATTGTAGCACTCTGGGAGTTCAAGGCAGGAGGATTGCTTGAGGTCAGGAGTTTGACCTGAGCCTGAGCAAGTGTGAGACTCCACCTCAAAAAACAAAAACATAAACACCCCAAAACCCAAAAACAACAACAAAAAAAGGAAGCTCTTAGCTTTATGTTGGTACAATAGGGCTCAATAAATGTTGGTTGTTATTAATAGTCTCCTAAACTGTCTCTATTCCTCAGGTTTGGTTACCTCAAATTTATTAGCCATACTGCTGTTAGAGTAGTTTTTCAGATATGCAAATTTGATCTCATTGCTTCCCTGCTTTGTAGCTTCTTCAAATTTCTGTGCCTATAAGATAAAGTACAAACTCCTTAGCTTGATTTGAGACCCTTTGGTTTCTCTGATTCTGTGTGGCCCTTTACCAAGACTAGTGTCTACACCCCTACCATCCACAGGGCTGCCATAGTATCAGGTAACTTGCTTACTTTTATGTTTTAAACTTATTTTCTACTTGTTCTGTGAGGAATTCCCTTATTTTCTTGAAAACTTAGCTATATATTTGAAGAAATGTTTGCTAAATTTTATTCTGAGTTACTCTGAGTTTGTTGGGGGGAAGCTTTTTAGGTTGTCTGGCCTACCCTATTGCCAGAAACACAAAGTCCTTTTCATATTTTCTTCTTATCTCCTGTCTTCCCCCTTAGCCTTTCATACAAGACTCCTCTAGTAGTAGAACTGGGTTCAATTTATCTTTATATTCTTGGGCTCTGGAACATAGTGGTTATATAATATCTGTTTAGTGATTATTTTCTAAGTCACAATGTTTATTTTGGAATACTTGTCCACCTTTTAAAATTCATAACAAACTAATTGCTGCAGTTTTAAAATAAGAATCTATATGACTGCCAGCTGGTGAGATGTTTGTACAAAGGAACCATTTCCTGTGGCTGTATTAGATTTCCATAGGTAAATTCCTTTGTGCTAGGATTACAGTCTGTGCGTCCTAATTCCTGGGTGTCGTTTACATATGGTACTTCCTTGAATTATGTATTGTAGTCACAATCTTTTAGCAGAGTTATAAATATAATTCTCCCTGGGAATGGTGACTTCTAGTTTTATAACATAGTTGCTGTCAATTTTTCATTAGAGATATAACAATTAAAATGTCTTACATTTCTATGGTTCTTTTTTTTTTTTTTTTTTTTGAGACAGTCTCACTGTGTCACCTTGGGTAGAGTACTGTGGCAGTACAGCTCACAGCAACCTCAAACTCTTGGGCTTAAGCGATTCTCTTGCCTCAGCCTACCAAGTAGCTGGGACTACAGGTGCCTGCCATAATGCCCGGCTATTTTTTTGTTGTAGTTGTCATTGTTGTTTGGCAGGCCTGAGTTGGATTTGAACCCTCCAGCTCTGGTGTATGTTGTTGGTGCCCTAGCCGCTGAGCTACAGGTGCTAAGCCTTTATAGTTCTTTTTTTAAAATAAATTTGAGATACAACACATATCATATCATACCATACAATTTATCTATTTAAAGTATACAATCCAAGCCTGGTGAATTGTCCTCCTATCATCCCTAGCACTCTGAGAAGCTGAGGTGGATAGATTGCTTGAACTGAGGAATTTGAGACCAGCCTTAGTAAGACCTAAAAATTGCCAGGTGTTGTGGCAGGCCCTAAAGTCCCAGCTATTTGGGAGGCTGAAGCAAGAGGATCACTTGAGCCCAAGAGTTTGAGGTTGGTGTGAGTTATGACTACAAGATACTTTTCTGAAGGCAACAATGTGAGACTTTCTTTAAAAAAAAAAAAAGTATGCAATTCAATGGAATAAAGGCTAAAGAATGATTAGGATGGAGAAGGCTCATAGGAACATGGCAACTTCTTCTAGTATTAGAAGATACGTGTCATGTGGGAAAAGGTGTAGATCTGTGCTGTGTTGCCCCAGAAGGAAGAACTAGGAAGTTGCAGGGAGTTAGATTTATCAGAAGAATTTCTGACAATTGGCTTTTGTTGAAAGTGAAGTAGGCTGCCTTGGGAGTTAATAAAATTCTCCATCAATAACAGTATCCAGGCTCAGCGTCCGTAGCTCAGTGAGTAGGGTGCCAGCCATATACACCAAAGGTCGTGGGTTTGAGCCTAGCCTGGCCTGCTAAACAACAATGACAAATGCAACCAAAAAATAGCTGAGTATTGTGGCAGGCGCCTATAATCCCAGCTACTTGGGAGGCTGAGGCAAGAGAATTGCCTAAGCCCAAGAGCTAGAGGTTGCTGTGAGCTCTGATTTCACAGCACTCTACCAAGGGCAACATAGTGAGACTCTGTCACAAAACAAAACAAAACAGTATCCAAACAGGAGCAAGATAATGGGTAGGGGGGAATTCTGTAATGGTGATTTGGGTATCTTGTGGGTTATATTGGACTGTTTCTGAGGCCTCTTTCTGATGTGAGAGATTGATTCTTTGAAGTCTAGAATGCACAAAAGTGGAGTAAGTTAGCTATAGTCTGCAAAACAGTGGGTATATATAATTTAAAGATGAATGTATCATCATCATCTTGAAATTGGTAGTCAAATCATAAAATTTTGGAGTAGTGAAGAACCTCATTGATAATTTTGTAATGTCCCCTCATCATATAGATGGGAGCATTCAGATACATAGGTTATTCACATGACCCAATGTCAAGTAGCCAGGCAGTGACAGAATAGGAACTAGAATCCATATTGTCTTAAGACAAATATGGGTGTTTTTCATCTTAATAATTAAGAGAAAATAAAAAGAACTTACTGTACGAAAATACTGACAGATCCAAGACTAGGTTATGACCAGATCCTTAATGTATTATTAATGAAAACTAGGTATGTACTGGGTGCCTTTCTAACCTTGTTGAGGAAAGATCAAAGAGTGTGAATGACAAGCTTTAACATAGAACTTAACCCTGGTGTGTTGTCAGAGAAAATATGTTGAACTAGATGAACCATTGATTTGGCACAGTATGGGTTTTTAAACTGTGTATGTCTTTATGTTTTTTTCTCTTTGCCTTCCTTTATCATTGTTTTTGAATGTTCTATTATTTCTATAGTTTGATTCCACAGATCTTATTTTATTTCAGGTTACTTTTATCTCAGTGTCTTGAATGTTTAACACAAACACCAAATGCATTAAAACAGCAAAGCATTGAAACTTCTAACATAAGCAGCAGTAAAAATAGTAAAACATTGAAGAACAGTGGGGCACAGCTAAAGTTTGGCTAAGAGGTTATCAGCCAGTTGTGAGGCCACAGCAGGACAATTGAAGCAGTCAGGTTGTATATAATTATGCCAGAGTATGGATGGACAGCAACTCTGTCCTCCAAATTTAAGCACAAAGTATTAAAATATTATAACAATTAGTAACCATGTTAGACTGGCCTGAGAAAATTAAATCTAATCTTGATTATTATTTTGTATATTTTAAGACGAGTTTATCAAATACATTTTTTTTCTTACATGGGTACATTTTGGGTGATGGGAATATCTTGATTATTTTCTGCTTGTCTCTGTGAAATTACACATCTTAATCTTACATGTAGCAACCTGAAGGGAGTTGGATATTTTGCATATTTCCAGTTTTCTTTCCACTGTTTCTCATCTCATGAAATATCCTGTGATATTTATATATGTCCACTGCGGGCCAAAGGTAAAAGAAGGGCATTTTAATTTGTCTTTTAAAACTTATAATCAGAAGGCAATGCCTGTGGCTCAAAGGAGTAGGATGCCGGCCCCATATGCCAGAGGTGGTGGGTTCAAACCTAGCCCTGGCCAAAAACTGCAACCCTCCCCCCCCCAAAAAAAAAAAAACAAAAAAAAAACCCAACAACTTATAATCAGAAAGTCTTTGAGAAGCCTGTCATGAATTATAGACACTTCCAGTGAGTCATTTACAAAGTATCTTTAGCTACCAAATCCTGTGAAATTTAGTTTCATGATTGCATCACACTCCTTTGGTACCATCGTGGGAATCAGAATTCACTTGAGAAAATACTAACTTCATTGCCAAACTTTATCTCCTCTTCTTTAAGGACACCTGCAAAGTGCTTATTATAATGGGAATTATGGTTGTTCCAAGGAGAAGCTATCCTTGTGAATTAGCCAATTAGCCAGTGTTCCATATCTTATCTTTCATTCCCAAGCCTGTGAATTTTTTCCCTCTAAGTACCAACACTTATTTGCGAGCTTGCAAATTGAAATGTATGTATTCCTTTGCTTGACATCTCATCACTGCGAAATATGACCTTCAGCTGTGCCTTAGGAAGTGATTATATATATGTCTTGATAAAAAAATAATCTTTAGACTATATGTGGAAACTGATTTTTTGTAAAACACATTTTAAAGAAATCTCTTATCTCACAGTGTTTTTTGGCATATGAAACAAGAGAGTCTTCAAAAGACATAAAAGAACACCGGAATGAGATGTGTAGAAAGCAGCACATTTGGCTGTTAATTATGGACAAAAATAATCAGAAATGAAACACTTTGTCTCTCCAGGGAGGAATACTGATTGTCACATCGTAAGAATCCTGGCTGACATAGTGTAGTTCATTGTATGGGGTAGAGGGCATCTCATCCCCAGAAAAGTCACCTGAGAATACTCTTAAAAATACCTTTGTTTGGTTTTGCTATTGCAGGCTTATTCTTGATTAGTAAATAGAGTGTATTTGAAGGAGATTTGCTGCAACCTTGAAACTCACTTTTCCCCTCTGTGTCCTAATGTGAGCTAGTGGAGGAAAGGAACCCTTGTCTGTGTTTGATTGAGTTAACATGAGTAAGAAAAAAAGTTGTATGAAACTTTTAATAGTCTTAAGAATGACAAATTTTGAAAATAAAATGTTATACTGTCCCCAAAGTGCCAAGAATATGAAAGAAATCATGGGAAAAACAAGTTTCAGAGTAATTTCAAAACCAATTGCCATTTCTTGGATCATGAAAAGCCTTAGTTAGGCTTTTCCTCCTTTTAGTTAGGAGCTTGGTGTTGAGTGTTAGGGTTCACTTCATCTTCCTCCGAGGCCGCCTGTATGTAGCAGATGGTCCAGATTGTGGCACAGCTGACCAGTTCGTTAACTTTCACTATTTCTATTACTAGAAACTTTCAATGGCTGTATGGCAATTCATATCAGCCAAAAAGATGGCCAAAATTAATGGATTTTTAATTGCCTTATAGTTTGTGCCCTCAAAACATAGACAAAATGTCAGTTCAGACTTTTATTTGAGGAGGATAAAAATCAGTTTGGGCAATAATTTTAAATACATGCTAATATTTTATTTTATTTTATTTTATTTTATTTATTTTTTGAGACAGTCTCACTTTGTTGCTCTTGGTAGAGTGCTGTGGCATCACAGCTCACAGCAACCACCTACTCTTGGGCTTAAGCGATTCTCTTGCCTCAGCCTCCCAAGTAGCTGTGACTACAGGCTCCCGCCACAATGCCCAGCTTTTGTTGTTGTTGTTGCAGTTCTCATTGCTGTTTTTTAGCTGGCTGGGGCTGGGTTCGAACCTGCCACCCTCAGTATACGGGACCAGCACTGAGCCACAGGCACAGCCCAATACTTCTTTTTATTAATCCTCTGAGTTTTTATGCACAGGGAAAGACTCTCACAGGATCTCAGTAAATGTAAAATGTAAGTAAGGGAATGGACCATAGTTAATTTTTGTGTATGAAAGAATGTAACTAGTGTCTTGTTGGTATTTATTATTACTGGTTTGTTGCTGACTTCTACCTGAGAGTCTCTTTGTTTCCTGGAATAGATGATCCCAGAACTCTTCAAGAATCACAGTGCTGATTTTCTTTTCTTGTCTTTGTATACATGTAACAATGAATTTTGTGGGAACACGGTCTTTCCTAAGTTCATAATTGAGGATTTTATGCAGTCAGTAAAGACAGAAAATTAAAGGAGAGAAAATCCAGAGCAAGCTGTTCAAAACTAATCAGGAGGAAATTATGTAAACGTAATTAACTAGGGCATCAAGGGAAGGGCTATGGAGTGTAATGAAATTTTTTAGAAATGAGGCAAAGCAACCAAACTAAAACAGGGTTAGTTGAAGTGTTCCCGAAGGGAACAGAGGGAATATCCTCCCTGCACAAGGAGTGTTGCTTGACCTCATGCCTCATTTTTGGCAGTGAATCTCTGTGCCATGATCCTCAGGGGGCAGTATACAAGGAGAATTTGGAGCCGAATGAACCAAAAAGGAATAAAGAATGGCTTGCAGTATTTATTGGGTGATGTTCATAGAGTAAAATGGAGACTGAACTAGAAGTGTTATGGTTGAGCTGCAAACCTCTGACCTTCCATTTGCAAATGGGTCAAAATGATTAGGAAGGCTTTAGGGGAAATTTGTAAATTTCAGATCTAGGTAGACCAGATGGCGGTAGATTTGAAGATTCCCTGCCTAGAGTTCAATTCAGTTCAGTATCTTTCAGTATCTTCATTGAACAGTTATTCTGTTAAAGGTAATGTGTTAGTGGTACATGGAACAAATAGCTTAGGTGAGGCATTCCATTGCCCTTTAAGAGCTTGCAGTCTGCTATGGGGAATGGGACAACTACACAGATCATGTGCAGAGCAGGCAGTGGTACAAAGTAACATGCCTGTGTCAGAAGACTTACTCCTAAGTGGCAGTGGTACAAGATAATACGCCTCTGTCACAAGACTCCCAAATGTCTATCTCTAGTGCCATCTTCTCTTTTGAGCCCCAAATCTAAATAGCTGCCAATGGGACCCCTCCCATCAACTTTTGAATTGAGAAAGAAAAGTAAACTTCGTCAGTTGTGATTACTTCAAAAGTAAATGTAGGAACCTAGACACACACAAAAAATGAAATGTTCCCTCAAAGCTATCATTTATTTTGTTATAAATGTAGAATTCATATGTTTTAGGAATGCATGGAAAATATTTGTGACATTTACATACACAATACCATGTATACACACCCTTTATGAAGAGGACAAATTCTAAAATAGAGTACTATCTAATTTTAGAAGATAAAGAATGCATATATGAATTCTACATTTAAAATTTGTTCGGAAATCAAAAAAAGTTATCTAAATAAAGGAGATATGGATTTTTATTTTGTTATTATTCCTTTACTTGTGAACTTGATTACGTTTTAAAATGTTTTAATTGCTATAAAATGTATTTAACATTACATTCAAATTTTTAACCATTTTTAGGTATGAATTAAGATCATTCATATTGTTGTGCTAATGTTACCACCATCCATCTCTAGAACTTTTTCGTCATTCCCAAAATGAAACTCTGTTCTATTTTCTGTCTCTATGAATAGGCACCTCATATAAGTGGAATCCTACAGTATTTGTCCTTTTGTGTCTGGCTTATGTCACCTAGCATAAAGTTATCAAGGTTTATCCATCTTGTAGCATCTGTCAGAATTTCCGTCTTTTTAAAAGCTGAATAATCTGTTCCCTTTCCTTTTAAGGCCCAATAATATTATATTGTATGTACATGCCCCAATTTATCTGTTTATTTGTCAGTGGCCATTGGGCTGTTACCACCATTTGGTTATTGTAAATAATATTGATGTGAACATGGGTATATAAATATCTGTTGGAACTTCTGCTTTCAGTTCTTTTGGTTATATACCCAGAAGTACAATTGCTAGATCATAGGAGTATATTAGTTACTCTAGGTAGGCTTTTTTTTCCCGTAAGAGACAGGGTCTTGCTATGTTGCCCAGACTGACCTTGAACTCCTGTGCTTAAGGGATCCTCTCCCCTTGGCCTCCCAAGTAGCTGTTCCTCCAGTACCTAGTTCAATTACTGGATCATATCATAATTCTATGTTTAATTTTTTGAGGAACTGCCATACCATTTTCCTTAGTGGCTGTACCATTTTATATTCCCACCAGCAAGAGCAGGGGTTCTAATTTCTCTACATCCTCATTGATATTCATTATAGTCTGGGGTTTTTTGATAATAATCATTCAAATAGATCACTAGGAAATTTGCATTTCCCTGGTGATTAGTGATGTTGATCATCTTTTCATGTGTTTGTTGGCCATCTGTTTATCTTCTTTAAGGAAACATCTATTCTTGTCTTTTGCCCAATTTTTAATTGAGTTTTTTGTTGAATTATAGTTCTTCTGTATATTCTGGATATAAATCACATATAAGATATATGACTTGTAAATATTTTCTCCCATTTCCTGGGTTGCCTTTCGCACTGTTTTGATAATTTTGATGAAGTCCATTTCATCTGTTTTGCTTTTGTGGCCTTTGCTTTTGGTGTCATATCGAAAAATCTTTGCCAAATCCAAGGTCATTGGATTTGGAAAACAGGAAAACAGTTTTTTCCTGTTTTCTTAGAATTTTATACACTTTTGGCTTCTATATTTAGATCTTGGATTCATTTTGAGTTACTTTTTACATATAGTATAACATGAGGTTCCAAATCCATTCTTTGCACATGGATATCCTAACACCATTTGTTGAAAAGACTCTGCTTTACCATAATTAAATGATCTTGGCAATCTTCCTGAAGAATCATTTGACCATATATGCAAGTGTTTATTTCTGAGCTTCCTATTCTATTCCTTTAGTCTATATGTCTGTCCTTATGTCAGTATAGTACCGTATTGTTTTGTAGTAAATTTTGAAATCAGGAAATGTGAAATGGCAGTCAGGTTAGTTTATTTGTTTGTTTGAGACAGCATCTTGCTCTGTTGACCAGGGTAGAGTGCAGTGGAGCAATCATAGCTCATTACAACCTGAAACTCCTGGGTGCAAGAGATCTTCCTGCCCCAACTTCCTGAGTAGCTGAGACTACAGGTGTAAGCCATCACACCCCGCTAACTTTTCTATTTTTAGTAGTTTTGCTCTTAGTAGTTATTTTTAGTATTTTTGCTCTTCCTCAGGCAGGTTGTAAACTCCTAGCCTCAAGCAGTCCTCCCATCTTATCCTCCCAGAATACTAGGATTATATGCCTGAGCCAGGGCACCTGGTCATGTTCATCTTTTTTGGTTGTTTTGATTATGTGGGGTTCCTTGAGATTCTATATGAATTTTAGGATAGTAGCGTACTTTTATCTGTAGTCTTTGAAATATTTTATAGGATGTACCTATGATATTTTTATATAAAAACTCCTTTTGAGGTAACCATCTCTAGTTCACCTTAGTTTAGGGTAAATGGCAGATTCTGATAATTTAGGCCAATATAGGGTTACATGGTATTCTTTTTACACCCTAAGGAAAAAATATTACAGGACATAGGATTTGGAAAAGATATTTTCCTTCTAGAGAAAAAGAGGAAAACCACATTTAAAAAAGTGGTTATCATGCCTTTTGACTTTTGAAAAAATTTGGTTGAGCCTTGGCACTTGTAGCTCAGTGGCTAGGGCACCAGCCACATATACCGGGGCTGGTGGGTTCGAACTGACCTGGACCTGCCAAACAACAATGACAACTACAACAAAAAATATCCAGCATTGTGGCAGGTGCCTGTAATCCCAGCTACTTGGGAGGCTGAGGCAAGAGAATCACTTAAGCCTAAGAGTTTGAGGTTGCTGTGAGCTGTGATGCCACAGTACTCTACTGAGGGTGACATAGTGAGACTGTCTCAAAAAAATTTTTTTTTGATTGAAAATACTCATTCAGCATTTTTCCTTAGAGAATAATTTAGATAGATCCTCCCCTATTCTCAATTATTGTATTTTTTGCTTTACAAATGGATAAGCTTGGGGAATTTTATGCCACAGAGTATAACACATGCATGTAATATGCAAACTATGAAAAATAATCCAAATCTTAAGGGCACTACCTTTTGTTATTTAAAGATACATAAATCATTATAGTTAAAGAAAAAATTTTTTTTGAAAGACAAAGTCTGGCTCTGTCACCCAGGCTGGTGTGTAGTGGTGTGTTCATAGCTCACTGCAAATTTGAACTCCTGGGCTCAAGCACTTCTCCCATCTCAGCCTCCCAAGAGTAGCAAGGACCATAGGCACAGCTATTTCTTTTAATTTTTTCTAAAGATGGGGTCTCACATTGTTGTTCAGGTTAGTCTCAAACTCCTGGCCTCAAGTGAGCCTCCTGCTTCAGCCTCCCAAAGTGCTGGGATTATTGGTGTGAGCCACTATGTCCAGCCCATGGCAACGTTTAGATAAGTCTTTTTCCTCTTTATGAACTTCGTAAAGTCTAGCACAATTATTTTCTATAGCAGATGTTTTATAACTGTTTTTTAATGAAATTTTAAAAATAAGAATTTTACATCTATTATTTTTCCTCTCAATATTTGAACTTTTCTGACTTATTTAGTGACTCCACTTTTTCCCTTCATCTATTCAAAGGAAAGATGCTAAGTTTGTTAATGATAATCACATTTTTTTGTACTTTCTAGACTCAGTTTAATCATTTTGGTTAAAAAGTGAGAAGTTAGTATTTTCCATCAATAATTACATTTATTTGAATTGTCAGATTTCTTTTGGCTTTGAACTTAAGCTTACAAATGTCATTGTCATCGTTTTTTTTCAATCTTGCAGTTACTTATCTGATCATTTACTTTGTAATAGTTTATATACTAGAAGCTTTTTGCATCTCTTCCAGCAAGTAGAGTGAAATCAGATCTATCCAAGGGAAATCTGAGTCTTATGTCCACCATGAGCATCTTTACTCTTTCTAGTGAATCTGAGCGTTTCTTCTTCCATTCAGGTTAATACATAAATCAACTTTTCTTCCATTCAGGAAGCCTAATTTGGGCTTTTGAATTTTTTTCAGCTGTTGTTAATGGGTTTGACCACATGGTTAATCCAGGTTGGCTATAATAATAGTAGGAAAAAAGCAGAAATTAATGAGAAATGATTTGTTTTATTATATTTGTTTATATGCTATAAAGCTATGAGCTAAGTACAAGAAATGGAGAATCCTTCTTTTCTTCCTTCCTCCCTTTCTCCCTCTCTCCCTCCTTCTCTCGTCCCACCCACTTTCTCTTCCTCCCTCCCTTCCTTCCTTCCCTTTTTTCTCTCCTTTTTCTTCCCTCTTCTTTATTTTCCCTTTTCTTTCCTTTGAACACACCATTGCCCTTGCTGAGTAGAGTGCTGTGATCATAGAGTGCTGTGATCATAGCCCACTGAATTCTCTAACTTCTGGGCTCAAATGATCCTCCTGCCTCAGCCTCCTGAGTAGCTGGGACTACAGGCATGTGCCACCATGCCTGGCTAATTTTTCCTATTTATTGTGGAGACAGAGTCTCCATGGTGCTAAGGCTGGTCTTGAACTCCTGAACTCAATTGATCATCCTCCTTTGGCCTACCAGAGTGCTAGAATTACCAGTTCTAGCCAGCAGGCCTGCATGGGGGCTTCTTCTTTTTTTTTATTTTTTTGATGAATGGACACATGTTTAAATATATTTAAAAAGATTTTTCTTGCACATTTATTGAAAGGTTAGTCCATAGATTTTTTTTTTTTTTTTTTTTTTTGCAGTTTTTGGCTGGGTCAGACTTGAACCCGCCACCTCCGGTATATGAGGCCGGTGTCTTACTCTTTTAAGCTATAGGCGCCACCCACATAGATTTAAAAAAAAAGACATGAATGCCTCCTTCAAAATATGTTTGATATTGGGGCACATATACATACACACACATATACATACATACATACATATATATATGGGGGACCAACTGAATGCTGGGCTGTTATTGCTTCAGGCTAACATTTTCTGGATCATGGATCCAATATTAGGAAAATTCAAGTAAACTGTGATTCATGTCACTATTTATTTAACATTAAACAGCTCCTAGAACTTTAGGAGAACTGTATACATAAAGACTGAACTCTAGAGATTCCTGAACTACTCCTGAGTTACCTGATGAATTTAGATAGTGTCAGTCTTATTATGGGTTTATAGAAATAGCAGGCTACCAAAATTATGGCTACAATAGAGTCATAAAGGATAGCCTGAGCCCAAGACTTTGAGACCAGCCTGAACAAGAACAAGACTTCCTTTCTACTATACACAGAAAAAAAAACTAGCTAGGCATCATGGTGGGCCCCTGTAGCCTCAGGTACTCAGGAGGCTGGGACAAAAGGATTGTTTGAGCCCAGAATTTGAGGTTGCTATAAGCTATGATGCTGTGACACTACCCAGGGTTGACAAAGTGAGACACTGTCTAAAAAAAAAAAGAAAGAACTACTTGTGGATTTTTGTCCTCTGGCCCCTGGCAACCCTCTGAATTTATTTGAATAGGTGGTGTTTGCACTGTCAGAGCAGTTTGACTGGAATGCCCAGCCAGAGCTGTCCATGAATTCTTGATCTCCAGCCACTGCTGTCTGAGGGTGCAGATTCACCACTTGTTTCACTTTGCTTGGATGGTGGGGAGGAGGTTGCAGCAGTGTGGGACAGATTCAGCGGATGTGTCTGTGGATTCCCCTTCTCCAGCTATCTCTGGCAGGGAGCAGGGCCACAGGTGTTTGTATCTTTGTCAAGCACAGATTCCAGCAAAATACTGTGACTCTATAGGGTTACACAGAAAGCAGGCAGACAACAAGACAGAGCCAGGTTGCTGTATCTCACGAAGCCTCAGAGACTCTGGAAAAGGATCTTCTTTTCAAGGTTGTAGGGAAAGGCCACAAGCACAAGCTCCACCTCATTAGAGAAGGGGTGGTTAGTTCTAGTTCCTGGGGCCTCCTGATCCAGTCTCACTCACCCCTCTAGTTTCAGTTGCCAAACACAGTGTTAGTACAGTGTTTCCTAAGTATTCCCAATTAGATTATCTCTCAATAACTATTCAAGAACAACCTATCCTTTCAACTAAGGAAGTAAAATTAATATTTTTTTTAAAAGCTGAAAATACAAGACACAATTGTAAGAGAGACTTTATCTAACAAAAAGGAATCAGTGTAACCTGATTACTTTGTACCCTCAATGTTTCTCCCCCCAAAAAGCAAGAAAATCCCCCCCTCCCAAAAAAAAAAAAAGCTGAAAATACTCATGGGGAGGAGCCAGCAGAAGGATTCTGGCAACACGAAAAATTAGAGCAGATCAACTCCCCCAAGAGATTACAAAGGAAATATGGCAGGAAATGCCATCCATAGAGAAATTGCTGAAATGTCAAAAATAGAATTCAGAATATGGATTGCGAATAAAATGATTAGAATTGAGGAGAAGTTGAAAATAGAGATCCAAAAAATAGTCCAAAAGTTTTCTCAAGAAATTAAAGAATTCAAAGATAAAGTCACCAAGGATATGCACATATGAGGAAAGATATAGCAGAGCTTAGGGAATTGAAAAAGACTTTCAAGGAGCTGCAAAAGAGTAGAGACCCTCAGTAATAGAGTAGAACATGGAGAAGAAAGAATTTCAGAAATTGTAGATAAGACTTTTGAACTATCCCAGTCACTCGAAGAGGCAGAAAAAAAAGAGAACAAAAACATAATATTCCCTGAGACAGTTATGGAATCATTCCAAAAGATCAAACATCTGAATTATAAGGATTCCTGAAGGAAAGAGGATGGTCCTAAAGGTACTGATGCTCTACTCCAAAACATTATGGTGGAGAATTTCCCAAGCATTGTGAGAGATGCAGAAGTTCAGCTAGTGACAGTTTCAGAGCCCCAGCACTAAACAAAGCATCTCTTAAACACATTGTAATTAACTTTGCCAAAGTTAATATGAAGGAGAAAATCCTGCAAGCATCCAGGCATAAGAAAAATCTTACCTACAAAGGGAAAAATATCAGGATGAGTGCACATCTTTTCAGCTGAAACATTTTGAGCCAAAAAGGGATGGTCATTGGGTGTTAACCTTCTTAAACAAAACAATTTTCAGCCCAGGATCCCTGTATCCTGCTAAACTGAGTTTCATTTGTGATGGAGAAATCAAATATTTTACTGACATGCAAATGTTGATGAAACTTGCCACAACTAGACCAGATCTACAGAAAGTATTTAGACCCATTCTTCAGAATGAACAGCACCTCCATAGTGGTGACAGGGATAAAAATAAGCTCTGGACTTCTGAAAAATGAAATTACCAAAATGCCATCATAACCTATCAATTCTCCTAATAAATGTGAATGGCTTTAATTTCCCTCTAAAGAGGCACAGGCTGGCTGACTGGATGCAAATGCTCAGGCCCAATATCTGTTGTCTTCAGAAACACACCTAACCTTAAAGGATAAACTAAGACTCAGGATGAAGGGTTGGAAAACAATAATCCAGGCAAATGGAAATCAGAATAAAGCAGGAGTTGCTATCTTATTTACAGATATAATTGGATTTAAACCAGTAAAAATAAGGAAAGACAAGAGTGGACAGTACAAACTTGTCAAGGGAAGCACACAACATGAAGAGATTTCAATAATTAACATTTATGCACCCTATCTGAATGCTCCTCAGTTTACAAAACAAACCTGAAATGATCTGAACAATATGATATCTTCCTGCACTCTGATAGTTGGAGATTTTAACACCCCTTTGACAGTACTGGGCAGATTCTCCAAGCGGAAGCTAAACAAAGAAATAATGGTCTTAAACACAACCCTAGAACAAATGGACTTAACAGACATATGCAGAACATTTCATCCTAACAAAACCAAATACACATTTTTCTCATTAGCCCACAGATAATCCTCCAAAATTGATCATATCTTAGGACACAAGTCTAATCTCAACAAATTCAGAAAAATAGAAATTATTCCTTATATTTTCTAGGACCATCATGAAATAAAAGTTGAACTGAACAGCAACAGAAATCTTCATACCCAAATAAAGTCATGTAAACTAACCTTATGCTGAATGGCAGCTGCGTCAAAAATGAGATTAAGAAGGAAATCATTAGATTTCTTCAATGCTAATGAATCCACAAACTATCAAAATTTGTGGGATACTGCAAAGGCAGTCCTAAGAGGCAAACTTACAGGATTAGAAACTATAAGAAACCAGAAAGAGAGCAAGTCAGCAACCTAATGGGCCATCTCAAAGAACTGGAAAAAGAAGAACACTAACTCCAAAGCCAGCAGAAGAAGGAATACCAAAATTAGAGCAGAATTAAATGAAATTGAAAACAAAAGAATCATTAGGAAGATCAGCAAAATAAAAAATTGGTTCTGTGAAAAGATTAATAAAATTGACAAATCTTTAGCCAGACTAACCAGAAACAGAAAAGTAAGATCTCTAATAACTTTGATCAGAAATGATAAAGAGAAAATAACAGATACCACAGAAATATAAAAACTCCTCAATAATTACTACAAAAAACTCTTTGCCCAGAAATATGAAAATATACAGGAAAATGGACCGATACCTGGAAGCATGCCATATTCCTAAACTAAACCAGAAAGAATTAGAAATTTTGAGCATACTTATCGAGCTCTGAAATAACATCAACTATACAAAATGTTAAAAAAAAAAAACACACAAAAAAAATCCCTGGACTGGATGGTTTCACACCAGAATTATAGCAAACCTTCAAAGAGGAACTAATATCTATATTGCATAATCTATTCCAAAACATAGAGAAGGAAGAAATCCTCCCCATCGAGTACTATTCAGCCCCATGTGTTTTGAAGCAAATATTACCTTGATTCTAAAACCAGGAAAGTACCCAACAAAAAAAGAAAACTACAGGCCAGTATCATCAATGAATATCAATGCAAAAATATTCAATAAAATCTTAGCAAGCAGAATATAGCAACACATTAAAAATGTTATACATCATAATCAAGTGGGTTTTATCCTAGGGATTCAAGGTTGGTTCAACATATGTAAATCTGTAAATGTAATTCACCACATAAATAAAAGAAAAAACAATGACCATATGATTCTCTTAATTGATGCAGAAAAAACTTTTGATAGTATCCAATATCCTTTCTTGATAATAACACTTTAAAAAATAGGGTTAGGTAGGACATTTCTTAAACTGATAGAGGCCATCTACAACAAACCCACAGCCAATATTATATTGAACAGAGCTAAACTGAAAGCATTTCTTTTCAGATCTGGAACTAGACAGGGATGCCCACTGTAAACACTGCTATTCAACATAGTACTGGAAGTCCTAGCCATTGCAATCAGGCAAGGGAAGGAGATCAAGGGTATTCAAATAGACACAGAGGAGGTCAAACTCTTGCTCTTTGTGGATAATATGACCTTATACCTGGAAAATCCCAGGGACTCACCTACAAAGCTCTTAGAAGTGATCAAGGAATATAGCATCTCAGGATACAAAATCAAAGCCCACAAATCAGTAGTCTTCATATATGCCAATAACAGTCAAGCCAAGAATAAAATCAAAGACTCCATACTTTTTACAGTAGCTCCAAAGAAGATGAAATATCTGAGACTATATATCTAACAAAGCACATGAAAGATCTCTATAAAGGGAACTATGAAACCATGAGAAAAGAAATAGCAGAAGATGTTAACAAATGGAAGAACATACTATGCTTATGACTGACAAGAATGAACATCATTAAAATGTCCATACTACTCAAAGCAGTCTACACATTTAATTCAATCCCCATCAAAGCACCCACATAATACTTTGAAGAAATTTAAAAAAAAAAAAACACTTCATTTCATATGAAACCAGAAAAAATTCTGAATAGCCAATACAATTCTTAGGATAAAAACAAATCTAGAGGCATCACATTACCAGACTTCAGGTTACACTACAAATCTATAGTGATCAGTATGGTACTGGCACAAACATAGAGACCTAGATCTATGGAATAGAATAGAGAATCTAGACTTGAACCCAGCTGTGTATTGCCATCAGATTTTTGATAAGCCTAACAAAAGGACGAACTGGGTAAAAGAAGCTCTACTTAACAAATGGTGCTGGGAGAACTGGTTAGCCCCATATAGAAGACTGAAAGTGGATCCACGTCTCTCATCACTGACAAAAATATTGATTCTTGCTGGATACAAGATTTAAATGTAAGACTTGAAACAATAAAAATTTTAGAAGAGTGTATGGGGAAAATGCTTGAAAATATTGCCCTGGGAAAAGATTTTATGAGGAAGACCTCCCTGGAAATTGCAGCAACACCATAAATAAATAAGTGGGTTTTGATTAAGCTAAAAAGCTTTTGTACAGGTAAGAATACCACAACCAAAGCAAAGAGCCTTTGAGATGGGAGAAAAATTTGCATGTTAGGAATCTGATAAAGGCCTGATAACTAGAAGCTAGAGAGAACTCAAATTAGAGCAAACAGTGGACAAAGAACTTTGAACCAAAACTTCTCTGAAGACAACAGACGAATGGCCAAACACATGAAAAAATGCTCATCATCTTTAATAGTTAGAGAAATGCAAATCAAAACCACTTTGAGAGATCACCTAACTCCAGTAATATTATCCTACCTTACTTAGTCCAAATCTGTAGATTTGGGCATGGGTGTGGAGAGAAGGGAACACTTCTACACTGCTGGTGGGATTGCAAACTAATACAACCTTTGTGGAAAGAAGTATGGAGAATTCTTAAAGAACTAAAAGTCAACCTTCCATTTGATTACACAATTCCATTACTAGGTATCTACCCAGAAGAACAAAAACCATTTTACCACAAAGACATTTGCACCAGAATGTTTATTGCAGTTTGATTCATAATTGCCAAGTTGAGGAAGCAACCCATGAATGGATTAACAAACTGTGGCATATGTATACCAGGGAGTACTATTCAGCCATAAGAAAAGATGGAGACTTAACATCTTTTGTGTTTACCTGGATGGAGTTGAAACACACTCTTCTTAGTAACGTGTTCAAGAATGGGAAAAAAAAATCCAATGTACTCAATACTAATATGAAACGAATATATAAACAGTTACATGCCCACATGAACTATAAAACATAAATATAGTCTAGCAAGGGGGAGGGTGGAGGGCGACTGGTGGGAGGAGGAAGGGCGACTGGCCGGGTCTCACCTAAAGTGCACAGTGTGAGGATATTCAGCACTCTCCCTGGGTGAAGGGCTCTACTACAATTTGAACTTTACCTTGGAAGTAAGAACAATGTAACCTAAGAATTTGTACCCTCAGATTAATTTCAAATAAAAAATATATTTTTGAGATGAACATTTGTATTTATAAATTTTTATGTATGCATTTGATTGTTTCTAAAATAAATGCCCATAAGTGGAATTACTGAGTCAGTGGTTATGAGCATTGTAAGGTTTTTATACATATCGTCAAAATGCCCAATATGAAAGTTGTTCCATGTATATAATGTTCTAAACTTTGCCTATTAGATGCATCAAAATTATCTCTTATAGTTTCTTTTTTGTAACCTCTTAGAATTTTTATTCACATTTTTGACCATT
This sequence comes from Loris lydekkerianus, assembly GCA_963574355.1. Taxonomy (NCBI): domain Eukaryota; kingdom Metazoa; phylum Chordata; class Mammalia; order Primates; family Lorisidae; genus Loris; species Loris lydekkerianus. Next base: position 23,061 of record CAUYPK010096453.1, read on the forward strand.
AATGCAATTGAACAGTTCCTCCATATATTTAAGAAAATTTAAAAAAAAAATGCCATTCCTTGGAGCTGACACCTGGTCAGTCTCCATTCTCCTTTTCCTCTCTCTTTTAAAGTCTTTCCTTGTCCCTGAACTGGCCTCCTCTCCTTTCTTGTGGACTCTTACCCCAGCTCTATACCAGAACCTCTCATCTTTTTGGTGCGTTAGCCAGGAAAGTGGGCAGTGAGACTAGCCCAGGGGCTATCCCAGACCCTTGCCATGATCCTCCTTCTGATCACCACTGCACACTTAATTCACTAGCACTCGGTAAATTGGAGAAAGGGGCTCCTCTTCCGGAATCTCCTGTTCCTCTGCCATTCATTTGTTCCTCTGAAAATCCTAGCTAGCACTAGGTTGGGATTTCTCCCAGCATCTGGGATCAGTGTCCTAAGCCCCCCAACATGTTCCCTTGGGAATGCCTGAAGGACAGGGTTGGGATTCTCTGGACTTTGTCCTCTTGGCTCCACTGTGAGCCTCTGCCCTGTTCCTTCTGCTTACCTCACATGTCATTGCAGTTTTTATTCCATCCCCTCCCAAGACACTGGGCAGTCTCCTCTAAAACCCGGCAGCCTGGGTTTAAAAAAGATATCAAACCGAAATGGTTCCTCCACAACACTGCCTGGCCCCAGAATACACTAGAGAATAGAAAGCAATACCCTTAAAATGGTATTTAAACATTCTCAGTGGTCTTCAAACTTTCATAACCCGCAATGAAAGTGGTCTGGCGTCCCTTATCTTCAAACTTTCTTTTCCTCCATCTTCAAGCTTTCTTCTTCCTTTGGGGTTACCTTTCGCCCTGCCAGACCAGTACCACCTTTCAAACTTTCCTTTTCAACCAACAGGCACCACTTCAACCTTCCACCTCTGACTCAGACTTCGACCCCACTGACCATTCTATCCTCCCCACCTATGCCTCTCTACTCCTGAACCTTCTGCTCCCACTCACTCCCCAATTTCTACACCCTAAACCTCCCCATCTGACTCCCTTTCTCCTTTCTCATGCCCGACTCCTTTTCTCCTCCACACACCCTTTCTGGGACAACCTCTGGAAGCTATTTTACTCTCACATGAAGTAGTGGGAGCTATCCCCTTTAACCTAGAAGATCTATCCCAGATTGAAAAAGGTCCTTTAACTGGCAGGTTAGAGTTTATAGTTTAGATCAGGGGTTCTCAACCTGTGAGTCACGATCCCTTTTCTCCATTTGTAACAATGCAGCAGTTAGGAAGGTTGAGAACCACTGGTTTAGGTCCTTTTCAAATGACCCTACCCAATTTACAAAAATCCAATATTTAACCCAGTCCTGTGATCTTTTGTGGCAGGACCCCATATCTGGGCTGCAGCCACAGCCTTTCCAGATACCTAAACTGAAAGCCACATAAAACATACCAATCTTGACACTGAATCTGAGGCTGGAAGACTACCTAAACACCCACTTTATCTCTCAATCAGCCTCAGATACAAGAAAAGCTTTAAAAATTCAAAGACCCCAGACCTTCCCCAAAGGAATTAGTTAAACTGGCCTTCAGGATCTATAAACAACAGAGGAGGAGGAGGTGGCTAAGACTAAGCAGGCTGGACACCGGATTCTGGCCTCTGCCTTTCAGGGACAGAGGAAGGGCTCTATCAGGCAACCTAAATACCCACCTCGTTCTGTACAGCCTCTAGATCAGCGGTGCTCAACCTGTGGGTCATGACCCCTTTGTAACAATGAAAATACATCCTGCATATCAGATATTTACATTGCATCTCATAACAGTAGCAAATTACAGTTATGAAATAGCAACTATTGAAATAGCAATAGTTATGGTTGGGGATCACCACAACATGGGGAACTGTATGTATTAAAGGGTTGTGGCATTAGGAAGTTTGAGAACCACTGCTCTAGATCCTTACAAGTGTGGCAAAGGGGATCACTGAGCCTGTGCCTGCACCTGCCTCAGGCCTTGAACTCCATTCAGACCCTGCCCAGTCTGTGATGTCCAAGGTCATTGGAAGGACACGTGCCTGGGCTGCAGGGCCTGGATCCACCCCTTCTAAGATACTCACTGAGCCGGGATTCGAGCACCTGAACTCCTAGGACTAGCTACCGAAGACTGAAGGGACCCAGGCTCTCAGGCCTCCACCGTTATCATCTCACTCACAGAGCCCTGGGTTTGTCTTCTGGTTGCCAATAAGAGAATGTCCTTCCTCCTGGATGTGGAGACCACATTCTTGGTACTGCCTGATTTTTCAGGGCCACTACTCTCCTCTTCCTTTCTATGGTTGCGATCAATAAAAATCCCCTCTATTCCACTTAAAATTCTACCTCTAATCTGTCAGTTAAAACACCTGACATTGTCCCATTCTTTCCTATTAATTCCTAAATGCCCACTCTCCTGCTTGGCTGAGTCCTACTAACTAGACTCAAAGCCATTTTTACCTTATACCCATCATCCAAAACCGATAATACCTGTCAGCTCCCCACACTTCCGTTACTTTCCTCTAAGGCCCCTCCTCTATCTACACAAATGTCTCTCCCAGAGACTTTAGGTCAGGTGAATCCTAAAATTTGAAACATCTAAGAAAAATTTATTGCTACCTTACCCCTCCTTCCCTCATTTGCTTAATAAAGTTAGTCTCTGTCCTCTTACTTACTCCTCTATAATTACTACTCTGTAGCTGGTAGGTTTTTTTGTGGGGGAGGGGCGGGAACAGAGTCTCAAGCTGTCACCCTAGGTAGAGTGCTGTGGCATCACAGCTCACAGCAACCTCAAACTCTTGGGCTTAAGTGATTCTGTAGCCTAAGCCTACCAAGTAGCTGGGACTACAGGTGCATGCCACAGTGCACGGCTATTTTTTTGTTGCAGTTGTCGTTGTTGTTTAGCTGGCCCAGGCCAGGTTTGAACCCACTAGCCTTGGTATATGTGGCCAGGGCCCAACCCACTATATACCTGCTAGTTTTTTTTTGTTTGTTTGTTTTTTAAATTATATACCTGGTAGTTTTTAAAGAATTACTTAAATTCAGATATTTTAAGATCATAAAATATTCTATAATATTTCTAAATTTTGCTAAATTTAACTGTAAACTTAGGCAATTCTTAATTTTAATGAACAACGGTAATAAAGGTAAGGACATGTTCTCAGTGCCTGGGCCAGCAGCTACAAGGCACAGCCCAGCCCATAGGGCCCTTTCTTCCCTGCTCCAGCTTTGCCTCCTGGCTAGTCTGGGAAAAATTGAATATCCCATTTGTCCTGTTTTCTGTCTTTATACAGAAATTAATTAAGGACACAGATAAGTCCTGTCCTTTGTAGCCATTATTAATACAAGGAAACCCTATGAGACTTAGGAGGACCAGAAAAGATGTCAAATTGGTGCCTATGTTGTGATTTCAAAACACTTTTCAATAACTTAAATACCTTAAAGTTATGTTAAATGAATGATTTATAAGATGTAATACTTCAAATCTCTATGATTGAGAAACTAAGTCTTTTCTCTATCAAAGAAAAAGATTTTTGCCCTTTAAAATCTTCTAATTATCAGTTTGGTTGTCCTGTTTTATGAAAAATACTTTTGATAAGAAAGGCTAAACAGAACGGAGAATAATGATGTTATAAAGGCTAAATGAAGTTTTTGATGAGAAAGAGTAAACAGAAAGGAGAATAATGTTGTATAAGAAAGGAAGAAAGGATCTTGTAGGGTGGCTTCTGCGGCTCAGTGAGTAGGGCACTGGCACCATATACCAAGGGTGGCAGGTTCGAACCCAGCCGTGGCCAAACTGCAACAACAACAAAAAAACAGCTGGGTATAGTGGTGGGCGCCTGTAGTCCCAGCTACTAATGAGGCTAAGGCAAGAGAATCACCTAAGCCCAAGAGCTGGAGGTTGCTGTGAGCTGTGATGCCATAGCACTCTACCGAGGGTGACAAAGTGAGACTCTGTCTCAAAAAAGTATCTTGTATATGAAACATTTTGCCCTTAAATAGAATGACTGGTTAAAAGTGAAAGTGAGGACAAGACAAAGTTTTGCCGTCTACAATCTACGATCTGTAGTTCTACAATCTACATGTTTGTAGATCGTGCAGGTTGAATAGAACTCAGAATAGGGAATTTGTGAAAAAAATTGCATGTGATCCATTGGGGCTATAATTTATAAAATTTGGTTAAAACAAAGTTTTCTTGAAATATTACTTCACTCTTAATGAAATTACATGACCTGTTTCCCTTTAATTTAAAAATCACATT
>CAUYPK010096454.1:0-81119 GCA_963574355.1 Loris lydekkerianus
CACAGTGACTGGGAAAATGCCAGGAAGGCTATGTTGAATATTGGGATGAAAATGTGTCAAATGGTCTATGAAGCTAGTATATGATGCCCCATGATCATATCAATGTACACAGCTATGATTTAATAAAAAAAAAAAAAAAAATTTCCTTTCTGTCCTCTTTGTCTTTATGCCATTTCATTCTTTCTGCTGCTGAAACCTGCAGGAGTAGTATTCTGAGTCTTATCTCTCCTTTTCCCTCCACCCCGTCTTCTTTCCTTCCTTTTCCTTATTTCTTCCTTCCGTATGTATTTACGGAGCTTTGATTTTGTACCATGCACTCTCCCGGGGTATTAAGGATGCAGCTCTGAACAAAACATTTATTTATTCACTTGACTATTTGACTATGAGTTCCTCGTTCTATTCTGGACCTTGGAGGACACAGCAGTCAATGTTCCAGCTCCAGGTTTTCCCAGAACCTACATTCTGGTGACCCTGCAGATAATAGGTGGGCAGATAATAAACAGGCCTTAAGTAGGAGGAGTGGTGATCTGTGATACAAAGAAAAATAAGAACAAGTTAGAGGTCAGAGAGGGGTGGGGGATGGGTCTCTTGGCCTCCTCGGAAGAGGTCTCTCTAAAGAAACATTGTTCTAGCAGTGTCCAAACTGTCATGTGAAACTCCAGGTGGAAAGAACAACTAAGAAAAAAGTCCCAGTGTGTGAGTGGACTTTGGTGCCTTGGAAAGTAGCACAGAAATCGGGGTGGTCATTTGGGAGCCATCTGGTCTCTGCACAGCTGCTCACCCCGCCATTGTAGCATTAAAGCAGCGATAAACAGCACATAAACAAATGGTGTAGCTGTGTTCCAATATGTTCCAATACAAGTTTATATTAAAAGCAGGCATTAGGCTGGATTTGTTCATTAGTCTGTGGTTTGTTCAATCCCTATTGTTCCAGTAGAGTATTTAAGAGTGAGAATTAGACATATATGAAATAAACAAAAATGGACAACAAAAAATTTACAGTTCTTTATACTTTTACCAAAGATACATTCATAAACTGAATATTGGAATCTCTTAATTCTGAATTAAATAATAGTTGGCAGAGACTGATATTTGTCAACTTGACAAAATTGCCAAGAAGATGGAATTAATCTGTCCCTTTTCTTTCTTCTTTTCTTTTGATTTCTAGGACTTAGGGCTTCAGCACTCTTGAAATTCTTCCATTTTGGGGTCACTGACTTGTGCAGAACTAAGGCTCTGCTAGTTTCTATATAGGATAGATTTAGAAGGAGCAATTGGCTTCAAAGAGAGCTTGAGGTGACTCGTCCTAAAGTAAATAGTCACATAGCAAGCATATTATCTTTTCTATATTATAAATTTGAGGAGGGTTCAAAGGGCCAGTGGTAAGACCCCTGCAAGTAAACTTCTAGTTCAGGGGTGTCTAACCTTTTTCTTCTCTGTTGCACATTGGAAGAATAAGAGTTGTCTTGGGCCACCCATTAAATACACAAACACACACTAACTAAAGCTGATTAGCAAAACCAAGGCCTGCACGTATGTTTCATATATCTGACTTCACAAATAAGCCCAAAAGCCCACACAAAATCAGCATGTGGCCTATGGGCTGCAGGTTGGAGACTTCTGTATCTCTTTCATAAAGAAACATTGAGGATTTTAGGAGAGGATACCTGGGAAAAGTAAAGTTTGAAAGAACAAAAGGCTTCTCACAGGAGCCCCAAGGACACTCCTGAAAAGTCCCCCCTGTGGTGATTCAGCTGTTAGGAATGAATTTGTAGAAACTTAACTTCCTGGGACCGTGAAACTATAATAAAACTGTAAAACACACATTTCTGTGCTAGCCCGTGCCCACCTTCTCCAGAGCAATTCAAACTGACCAATGAGAAAGGGACCTGTGGACAAGGAACCCTTGGCTGGAGATAAAGGGAAAGAACAGAGCCATCCAGGGACCTCAGGATGTTTGAACTTTAGTCCACCTTGGCTCCACCAGCTAATAGAAAGCCCTTCCTCTTTTAAACATGTGTTCAGGTGTTCCTTTCTCTCCATTGGGCCTTGTTTTCCTGCAACAGTGTGGTAGGTGTCAGGGACCAGTGAAGGGCATCTTTCTTACTTGTACACTAACAAGTTAGCTTGCTGCAGTTTTATGGACACTACTGAAGACACAAGACTCCTGGAACAGAGAAAAAGGACAGTTTAGTACTCATAGTGATGGCAGTAGTCAGAGTGCCAGTGTTTGTGCCAATTCTCTGAGCTGTAATACCCACAGGGTAAAGCAAAGAAGGCCAGCTCAGGCAACCATGCGGGGCATTGTGGGTTGTGCTATAAGAGAGAAATCCCAATTTAAGGAACCCAGATCTTTTATAATGGGCTTTGCACCAATGGGAGACATTATCTTAATTATTTAGATCAATAAACAGACCTGAACTTTCTCCCAAAAGGACATATCATCTCTGTCTTCCGATGCTGTCTGCTACACCAAGTGTTTGATGTAGCCTCTGCTCACAAAACGTGAAAAAATGCAAGACGCTCTTGCAGAATTGTCTCCTGACGGCAGGCTTCACATTTAACGTGTGAATTCAGATCAAAACAGAAAGCTAAAAGAACTTGCTATAATGGGGGCATTTTCAGCAGCTGTGAGCAAGCAGGGGCAGTGAAGAGCAAGACCATCCCTATGGGCCTGTCATGAGTCTGCTTTCTGGTCACTTTGCTTCCATCTAAAGCTGTGTCCAGAGTCACCATCCATTTGCTTTGGTGGTAAGAATTATTTTTATTGCATGAAGGGTTTTTTCACACATTCCAAGTTTGGAAATAAACCTTTGTTGTAAACACACTTGATAAATGATCCCCAAACATCCAACTCAGGATGAATCACTTTTGAAGAATGCCTCCATAACATGTTTTGAGAAAATAGCCTTTCTTTTCAGACCTGGGTGTTAAATCATTGCAGAGTTATTTTTGACCGGACCTAATGTAGCTGTGCCGTTGGGTGACCATTGTGATTTCTGCAGTTCCAGTGACGTGGGCTTAGTGTCTCATCATGAACCATTAACAAATCACGATTCCTGGGTGAGTGTCAGATGAAACTCAATGAGTTCACCCCCCACCCCTACTGCTCCTCCTCTTCATTTTTTTTTTTTTTTTTTTTTTTAAGAAGGTGAGATTCTCTTCAAGGGAATTCATTCTTAAAATTTTGGCAGATTCCTGGGTTGGAGATGAGCTAGTTTCGTAATCCTCGAGGGCATAGAATGAACTTATAGTTTTTACATCTTCTGTGCCATAAATAGGTATATTGTATATTAAAGAAGCTTCGCTAAATATTTGATGCAAGAGATGGGTTCTTGATTGGCCATAAAGGAACGTGTATTAAGTTCTTACCAAGTGGATGCCAACAGAAACCATGGATGAGTCGAAAGAGGGAGAGCCCTTCCCTAGAGAAGCAGAAGAGCAAAAGGCAGTTTGCTTCCCAAGTGATAATCTGTTATCTCGGTGGTTCCTTTGTTGAAACAGTGGCTCAACAAACATGAATTAGGCACCTGCTCTGTGCATAACGCAGGGAGAGTTGTTGGAGAGCACGGGAGCCATGGCCTTGCTGCCTTAGAGCTTAGAGTTTAACAGAAAGGGACCCACAGCAGGATCTTGGGAGGGATGGGCAGAAGCTACTCGAGCTCAGAAAAGTTTCTGAGGGGCTGACGTGAAGATAAGAAGAACTGAGCAGGTGCGGGAATTGAGCATGAAAGTGTATAGAACTTAGGAGAATCTTGGTTTGTTAGAGGAGCAGAGATAAGAGCCGTGAGGTTGGGCAGAGTGAAAAAGAGAAAAGTGGCATAAAATGAGGTTGGGAAGGACAGCAGGAGCAGGTCATAAGGGCATTAGGTTGAACTCTGGGGCTTGACTGTGGGAGCATGGAAAGCCCGGGGAGGTCTCAGCTTCAGAGATGCTGTCATTTGATTTATGTACAGCATGATACTTAACTACTCAGGAGTAGAAATTGCAATGCGGATATCTGAGCATAGCAGGGATTGCAAATGGCCTACTGAATGCTTATTCTTTACTTTTTCTTACTAAAAGATCTAAATTTAGCTATTCACATGGGCATGAGCTAAAGTCTGTCTCAGATTCCTTTGCTGCCATAGTTCTATCACTAAATGAGATGTAGGAGGGAATGAGACAGGCCTCTAGGAAAGTTCCTTTAAGTACCTCATTTGAAAGTACATACATTTGGGGGGTATGTATTTTCCTTTCCTTTCTTTTCTTTCTTTCTGTTCATTCAAATAGAGATGTGATGGCTTGAGCTTCTGCAGCTGTCTTGTACTGTGAGGTAAACTCAATGATATAAGCCACATAACAGGATGATAGATTAAAAAAAAAAAGCAGAAGCCTGGATCATTACAGCTGAAACTGCCAGCTTTGGACTGTCTTTGAACAGCTATTGCATGTTTAAGTTGTTATTTGGGATTTTTTAGCCAAATTCAATCCCTCCTTACAGACCAGACTCTGTTACTTGTTGACTCTGTGGCCTAAGGAGGTTGCCTTTTTCCTTCTCTGTAAACTGAGAGAAATAATAAAACATATTGTAAGTTTTTAAATTAAAATTAAATGTGTTAGCGAGTATAAAGCATTTAGGACCTCACCTGATACTTACATGCCAGCTAATTTTATTAAGATTCAGAAAACATTGGCTCCTGTGTGGACAATGGCTTGGAAGTAGCCAAGATTGGCAGTGAGACAGACAGCCATCCAGGGAGGAGGCTGATCTCCACCAGTTTCATGCAAGGCTCCACAAACAGGACATTTGAAGAACAGGAGAAGGCATTTTGAAAGGGTTAGGAGGCATTTGGAGAAGTCTTTGCTGAAAGAGTAGAGCTGTGGGATTACCACTGGGCATAGCAAACAGCAGGCAGGAGGGTGCACAGATCCAGCTGATGATTCTGGCCTGCAAGCAGGTGGACCACGGGGTGACTTGTTTGCCACCTCCAGAAGTTTGAGTGTTACATTAGGCCACGGGTATTAGCGAAAGATTTTTGAGAAGAACAATGCAGGTATCTGACCACAGCAGGGATTGTGAGTGGCCTATTGAATACTTAGTCTTTACTTTTCTTACTAAAAGATCTAAATTTAGCTATTCACATTGGCATGAGAGCTAAAGTCTGTCTCAGATCTCTCTGCTGCCGAGATGTAGGTGAGAGTGTGACAGGCCTCTGGGAAGGTTCCTTTAATGACCTCATGTAAGGGGTACATATGTCATATCACAAGACAGCATAACATAACATATTATGTTCTGCAAATATATGTGTATTTATACTTGAATATATAAATGCCACATAATGACATTTCAGCCAGTGATGGATAGCATATGTGAGAGTGGTCCATGAGATTATACTACCGTATTTTCACTTTTGTATGTTTTGTATGTTTACTATATTAAGATGCACAAATACTCACCATTTGTGAGTCATAATTGCCTAAGTGTCCACTATAGTACTATGCTGTATCGGTTTGTAGCCTGTACCAGCAGCCTAGGTGTGTAATAGGCTGCACTGTCTGGACTTGTGTAATGGTATTCTGAGACGTTCACATTCACACAACAGTGAAAATGCCTGACGGTGTGTATCTCAGAATGTCATGGTTAAGCATCAGGGGCTGTACGTGTGTATGATTACAATGGTAACTGTTAGTTATGTGGAGGATAAGGGAGATGTTTGAAATATTGGAAATAGGGATGGTAGTGCTTTTACAAAGTTCTTATCGTGATCAGGCAAGAGATGTAAAGGATTTGAAACAAAGAAACAGAGACCAAGATCATCGAGTGCCATGAAGTGGTTATTCAGAGCACCTATTCTGAGGTCAGGTGACCTGAAGCTGGCTCCTGTCTGTACTACTTCCCTGAGCTGGGGCGAGTGTCTTAACCACTCTGAGCTTCAGGAGTCTAATTTGTGAGATGTGGACCTTGAAGATGCCCACCGGAGATGATGGTCATGAGGGATAAAAGAGACAATCTGTGTACGGTAACTAGCATATAGTACATTCTCAACAACAAAAAAGATGATGAAATATATAAAGCTAGCCTGCCTCTAGGCTGCCACATGTGGTTTACAGGTGATTTTAGTTTTTTTTTCCAATCTGGTTTTGACTAGGGGAGCTTCTCCCCTTGGAATGTCTATTGAATGAAGACAAAGGATCCCAGGATTAGCTTCCCTGGGATCTTAGAGTTAATTTCCCTGGAAACAGGTGGCTTCATTCTCAGGATCCACTTTAAAGCAAGGCAGGTTTGGAGACATCTATTCTGGTGTGCATTATTTGAAGTCTTTATCCAGTTAGAAGGTGAAATCTATTGAGCCCTTCCTTATTCTTTGCCCAGAACCATACCATGTTCTTCAATGACATGAGGTCGTATAATCCTCAGAAGAATGCCATCAGGTATAGTGTGGTCTGAATGTTTATATTCCTTTAAAATTCATATGCTGCAATCCTAACCCCTGAGGTGATGCTGTTAGGAGATAGGACCTATGGGAGGTGATTCAGTTAGGAGGGCAGAGCCTTCATGAATAGGACTAGAGCCTTAGGAAAGAGACCCCAGGAGAGGCCTCCCTCTTCCATTATGTAAGGAATGCTGAGAAGGCTCCTTGTAGAAAGCAGGAAGTGGCCTTACCAGGCACTGAATCTTTCCATGACTTGATCTTGGACTTTCCAGCCTCCAGGACTTTGAGAACTCAATTTCTATCATTTACAAGCCACTTAGACTACAGTATGCTTTTATAGCAGCTGAATGGACTAAGAAAAGGTCGCACTAGCAGTGCTGATGTTTTATAGATGGGGAATGGGGTCTAGCGAGGTTAGTCGCAGTCATAACGCCATCACTAAGTGACCGGGGGAGACTGGATTGAGATCTGCAGCCTACCTCCAGAGTCTAGCGCTTTCCTGTTTCTCCTATTTTTATTGTATGTTAGTACCAAAACTCTGGTGTATGAAAAAAGTGCTAGGTATTCTTTACCTCAAAATGGAACAATAGCAAACCGAGTCAGTTTTCTCATAGCAGATCCTGATGGTGTTCAGGGTTGTTGGAATTGTCTCATTTATGGTGGCTGGAGGCCCATAGTTTGCTTCCTGAGACTCTTGTTTTAAAATACAATGTATTGATAGAAATTGAGGTAGAGGAAGGCCAACAGATCAGGAGATGATTGCCGTTGGAAAGGTAGTTTGTTACTCCCAGTTCCCAACAGGAAAGGGCATGCTGGAGTGTGGAGGGCTGGGAGGGAAGACGGGGGCTGGTGGGGAGGGCTGTGGCAAGACTGTGTGGTTTCCACGGGAAGGAAGAGGGAAGGTAGGGTAGGCAGGTTTGGGGCTGGCTACATGGAATGATTTCAGCAGACTCTGGGGCAGGGGGGCCGTCCTTAGTTGGCTGAATACCTGGAGCTGGGGTAATTATGGCGTGGCTTAGAGTGAGAGCTGATAAAGGAGGTTGTTGGGCTGTGGACTCTGGACTGGTTGGTTTGCGTTTGAAACGCACATCCCAGGAGGGGGACTGCTGTCAAGGAGGAGGGGAGGGTTTGCCATGATGGAGCCAGGAGCCAAGGCAGGGTGACAGGGCATTTCACCTGGTTGTCCAGAATGTATATTTAGCACCTGTGTGTAGGATAGATGTTCAAACACTGAGTTTACAAGAACAAGAAACATGGTTAAAAAAGCCTTTAGAAAGACACGGATAGCTCACACCTGTAATCCCAGCTCTCTGGGAGGCCAAGCCGGGTATATTGCTTGAGCTCAGGAGTTCAAGGCCAGCCTGAACAAAAGCCAGACCCCAACTCTAGGAAAAACAGAAAAACCTAGCCAGGCATGGTGGCAGGCACCTGTCATCCCAGCTACTGGAGAGGCTGAGGCAAGAGTGTGAGATTGCTGTGAGTGATAATGCTGTACACCCTACCAAGGGTGACAAAATAAGACTCTGTCTTAAAAGAAAAAAAAAAAAACACGTGTAGTTTGGTGAATAAGTCAGGTGGGGAGAAGAAGGATGGGGTCGTGGACTTGAGTCTTCTCCTATATCTTGTGATTGTGTTCTTTTACTTTGCTTTCCCAAGACCCCTTTAACCTGTTTATAAAGTTGGGACATTTTACTATATCAATACTTCCCAAGATGAGGGGCCTGTCGCCAGCATCACACTAGGTAACTTCAGGGAATAAAGAGAGACAGCATTAAATAACATTACACCATTCAGCTATCTTTCAATTTCTTTTATTCCTTCTAATTTCTCAAAGGGGAAAGTCTCAACTTGGTGCTATTAAATACCCTTCACAGCTCTTTAATTCTTGCTATTTTAGTTTCAACAACAACAGAAAAGTAAATCTGCAGGCTTCTGGCAGCTCCTGGCACGCCTTGGCTTGTGGCCCCTCCCTCCGGTTCCTGCCTCTGTCTACACATCATCTTGGCTGTGTGTCTCTGGGTCATCTTCTCTTCTAAGGCCACCAATCCTTGGATTTGTAGCCTACCACAAATCTAGGATTTCTTCTTGAGATTTTAAAGTAATCACTAATTATATCTGCAAAGCCCTGTTTCTCAATAAGGTCTCATTCTTGACTTTTCTTTCTTCTTTTTTTTTTTTTAATTAAATCATAGCTGCGTATAATAATGCAATCATGAGGTACAATGTGCTGGTTTTATATACAGTTTGAAATATTTTCATCGAACTGGTTAACGTAGCTTTATGGCAGTTGCTTAATTATTGTGTTCAGACTTTTATAGTCTACATTTAGTAAATTTCACCTGTACCCTTCTAAGATGCACCGCAGGTGTGGACCCACTGATTACCCTCCCTCCACCCATCCTCCCCTCACCCCGCCCCTCCTTTGCTCCTTTCCCCATATTCTTGTGCTGAGATCGGGTTATAGCTTTGGTACGAAAGCTATAAATTAGTTTCATACTAGGGCTGAGTACATTGGGTACTTTTTTCATTCTTGACTTTTCAAAATGAGGTTTCAAGTGGGTGTCAAGTTCTGCAGGACACAACATCAGCAAGCACGGGAAGCCAGAAGTCTGAGAAATTAAGTAAGAAATGTGACGAGAAAGGGCTTCATCGCTGCCACCTGGCACCACACACCGCAGCGTGGCCCTCGGTGTGGGTTCATTTTGGTTAACCTTCTGTCCTTGATTCTTTAAGTTTCAAAGTCAAGAACCAGAGTACCTGATTCCTAAGTCTAAGTCACTTAGCCTTAGATAGGGAGTGGACCTCTGCAGCTTCCTCTGTCATTCATTTTGAAAGTCCGTTCCCTGCTCTACACTTTGAACTTTCCCACGAAGGAAGGATTTTCAGAAATCATGAATGCAAAACAGTGACCAATGTGTACTACAGCAGCTGGTAGTCACCCAATGGGGGAAAAGATACATTTAGTATCCCCCACTGGTTCTTTTTAAATTGTATTCAGGAGAGATCCTGGTTTTTTTTTTTTATCTTATGGCAGTGATATTGATAAATTGTATTTATTTAGACAAAGAATATTACTAAGGTATATATAAATGGGTGAGAAATTGGTAACAGTATCCAGTTGCCACATTGCTGTGCTCAGAGGTGGTAAGAATCAAAAAGGGGGGGGGGGGGAGGTAACACAAAGTCTGAGCTGAACTGCAGTATTTCCCACTCAGACATTTCCAGACCCTGTGACTCTTTGCACTTACAGCTATTTATTTAGAAAGACTTAGGTGCCACGAGCCTTGGGGTTATCTATCCATAATTCAGTGTATCACAGAGAACACACAACAGGCAATTCATAAGCCTCAGAGGTTTTAGCAGAGCACTGCAGTGCCGTGTTTTAGGTGAGTTTTTCAGCCTGTGCTATTTTAACAAATACCAGGCGCTCTATTTGGACTGGCTCCTATATCTCCAGTAACCTACTGGGGATTTTCACCTGTATATCCTGCTGCTACCTCAAATTTAGCAGGTGGGAAAACAAATTCATCACTATGGCCCCCGAACCTGTGTCTCCCCCTGACTTCTCTGACACACACGCAGCCTGCCAAGCCTGGAACCCTGGAGAATTTCTGACTCACTCTTCTCTAGTGTCTCCTAAACAAATCCGTCACCGCATCTTAATGCATCCCCCTCCTGGAGGGAGTCTCCTATCATTCCTTTCCTTCCAACTGTTGTTATCTTATTCTAGGCCCTCACCTGAGCCTGTGTTCTTGTTGGAGTCACCTGTCGTCCCTCCACAGTACTCGAATGTGTGTGTACAGTCTGGTTACTGCTGTCTCTTGTCTATTTGCCAGCAGGACTGCCCAGAGAGAGTGGGGGCAAAGTTTTAGCCTTTCTCCTAATTTCTATCAATCCCACAATCTTAAATAAGCAAGGATCTGAGTTGAAACCATGCACTTGACATACTAACACAGCTCAAGTTCATCTCTGTTACACAGACTTCCAGATAAATTGCCATTCCTCTGGTTTTTCTGCGTGGACATCTTGGAGTGGCCCTGTCCCTTGCTGCTCTTGGGCTCCCCAGACTCAGGGCTTTCTCCCTCAGTCCACATCTTCTCCCTCTCTTCATTTGGAACCCTTCTATTCCTGATCTGTGTTGCTCACATGAAGGTGTAATATGAAAATAACATTAGCTATGAACTCAGAAGAGATAGGGGAACTTTTGAACTTCCCCCATTTATTTCTGGAGGATATTTTTAAGGTAGAAGATGCCCAGTGGCTAAGCACTTGTATTTCCTATTTGTTTATTTTTCCCCATTCCTTTCCAGTTAATTTGCATTAGAATGCATCTGTTAAGCAGCATGCCTAAGGCCTTGGACCAGCTACAGTCCTCAGTAAACAAGGTGGAAAGGCAAAGAACATCTGTTTGCCTCCAGCTGGTGAGATTTCTGAGGTTTGGTGTGGGATCCCAGCTGTCTGGCAAAGTCCTGATTTGTCACTGTGTATGGGAAGATGCTAATGATCCAAGATAGACGTGAGCTGGCAAGGGCGAGGTAGGAGGGGGAAAGTCTCTGCACAAAGGTGGTAGCAGCAGGCTACCTGTCAGGAAAAAGATTCCTTCCCTTTCTTCAGCCTTAAGAAGATACGCGTGAAACCAGGACTGTGTTGGGAAGGGAAAGAACAGACAGATGTGGATGTGGCAGGTGGGGGACGATGGAGGCCTTTGGGCTTATGTCTCATTCCAATTCTGAGCTGACCCGAGAAGTTGCTGGTATTCCTAGATACAGGGGAGGGATTAGATAACAAAATGTCTTGCAATTTGGCAGACAAATGGGCTCATTAGCTTTTACGTTACTTCAAGACCCTAAAAGCCGTAGCTATAGGTGTTTGTGCACAGTTTTAATTAATTATGATCTGTTTCGGATTGGTGTGCAGCTGACCACCTCCACGGAGCTGTTTTTGAACATTCCACAGATCATCATTGGTCACTCTTCTATCTTCCGTAACTTTACCCCTTTTGTTCATGAGTGAACCGTTTGCTTAACCTACCCCACTAAAAGTTTTCCTGCCCCAAGAACAATGGCACACGATCTCACACTTCCATGGAGTATCAAACAAACTAGCTTGTGGTGTTCGTTTCATTTTTTCACTGTGTAGATTTTATTTATTTATTAAATCATAGCCGTGTACATTAATGCGATCCTGGGGCACCATACACTGGTTTTATCGACCGTTTGACACATTTCACTGTGTAGATTTTTGTCTTTTCAAGTAGAATACCAATTATTGAAGGGCAAAGATCATGGCATTTAATTCTGTGTCTTGTACAACGTGTTCCCCACCCCGCATCAAAGTACCAGACGCTCTGCATAGAACCCAACTAGTGTGTTTCTGACTCATTTACTCTACAAATAATTTCTGTGTTTCAGCTGTGTTAGGATCAGAGCTGCATCTCAAAGCACACCCAGCACCGGGACTAAGATCATTAGGCTTGACACCGGGTCTGTGACCACAGACAAGGGAGAGAGGATTCCTGCCCTCTCGGAGGGGAAGGATAACAAGCTCTTGTGATTATGGTTCGGGATTTGTGTTGTGAAGGACAGAAAGTGGTTGCTTTAGCAGACAGAACCTCATTATGACAGTGTGGTCAAGGGAGGCTCTAAACCGGTGCTTCCCAACCTTCCTAATGCCGCGACCCTTTAGTACAGTTCCTCATGTTGTGGTGACCCCCGACCATAAAATTATTTTCGTTGCTACTTCATGACTGTAATTTTGCTACTGTTATGAATTGTAATGTAAATATACGATATACAGGATGTATTTTCATTGTTATAAAGGGTCACGACCCACATGTTGAGAACCGCTGAACAGAGGTGAGACTGATATCCAAACCCGACAGGCTTTTTTTTTCTTTTTTGACTTTTCTTTCTTTGATTTTTTACATTTTTATTTCAGATTTTTAAATTTTTTACAGATACTGTGAGGGTACAATTAGGTTACAGTGTTTGCATTTGTGAAGTAAAGTCCCTGTTGTCGTTGTGTCCTGTACCCAGGAGGTGTGCCTATTGGGGTCACCTGTCCTTCTCCCGCCTCCCCCTTCCGCTTCCTTCTCCCCTTCTTCCTTTCTTTCCCCTCCCCCAGCTTGCATTGACTTGAGTTTTCTCCTGTGTATTAGGTGCTCTACTGGCTGCATATTAGGATTGAGGACATTGGATACTTGCTTCGCCATTCTTGTGATACTTTATTAGGAAGAATGTGTTTCAATTCCATCCACGTTAACCAAAGATGGATGTTAAAAAAACAGGAATTCATAATTCCAGGGGAAAGAAAACATGGTAGGAACGAGTCTGTTTCCTAGGACCTGACAGCAGGTCCATGTGTTTAAAATGTGCTGATGAGAAAGTCTGGTTCTGTGGGATTTGCAGCCCCCACCAGGGAGGAGTTGGGATTTTAATCTAAGTGCAGTGGAAAGCCGCTGAAGGATTAAAATCTGGGGAACCACATGGTGAAAAGAGAAGTAAGGGAGGTTGCAGGGAGACTGGAGGGGACGAGGCAGGTGCTGTGCAGACCAGGTGAGAGGCTCCCGTCAGGTCAGGGACAGTGCAGGTGGAGGAACGTGCATGGATCTGAGAGCATTTCTGGAGGGTAAACCAATAAGGTCTGTAGATATGAGGATGGGTGAGGACAGTAGGGTCCGGGAATGACTCCCTGTTGCTCCTTTTTGATGTTGGTGTCATTTATTAAGATGTGGGAAATTTACAGGAAAGAGATTTGGGAGAGCAAAATCATAGGTTTTATTTTGGACACATTAACAGTTTGAGACGCATGTGAGTCATCAAAGTAAAGATGTTGCAGGGGCAGTTGGCTATATGAATCTGGGCTCAAAAAAGGAGGTATACACTAAAAATATAAAATCGGAGAGCCAAGCGATGGCATTGAAAGCTGTGCAAATGGGCAGAGTCAGCAGAGGAGACGGAATAAATTTCTACATGGGCTTAAAGCCACGTATATGAATGTGCCCTGGCCCGTGTGAGTCACAGCTCTGGAAGTGGGGTTTATGGGAGGCGAGGCCTCGGACTGGTTGCAGCAGGAGTTAAGATGCAGGCCTTATAGAGTACAGATAGCTACAGGCATGTCTGGTGGGGAGATTCCGGGGAATGTGCAACCTTCCCCATGGTGTGAGACCAGGAGAAGCTCATGGTAAATGCAATGCTCTGTCTTCTATGGGTTATTTCTAACAGGAAGGTCACATTCAAGGATTTTATGCAGACTACAAGTATAAACTGGGTTGAGGTATTAGATGAAAAACAACAGTACTCATCAGCGTCACTGTGAATTTTTTTTTTTTTTTGGAGAGAGAAAAGAAAGTTGATGATAATTTCCCAACAATATGCAACGACTGTGCCAAACCTGCTTTCCATGTGGCAGGGTCATTCAACTGAGCGATGATATTGTGAGGAAAGATAATTGCTCTGTGTATACGAGACACATCCAGTTAAAAGCAAAAAGGAAAAATTAAAATAATCAATAAAAATTCAGTCCATTAGCTTGTTTCTCAGCCCTCTGTTTTATACCTTGGAAAGTGGTTGAATGTGTCTTCTGCCTTCCCCCCCACCCCCGCCCCTATTCATTCCTGTTTATTTTAGCATTGCGCAGAATAGCCTGGTTACTTTTAGCATGAAGGAGTCTGGGGTAACTTGCAATTGCCTTGAATGTTTCCTTAGTGCTTTTAATTGCCTGAGTAATTCATGACTGAAATCATATTGTTAAAAATGAAAACATAGCAGATATGGCTGTCTTATTATTATTATTATTATTTTTATTATTTTTGGGACAGAGTCTCCCTATGTCACCCTTGGTAGAGGGCTGTCGCATCATAGCTCCCAGCAACCTGAAACTCTTGGGTTCAAGCAATTCTCTTGCCTCAGCCTCCCAAGTAGCTGGGACTACAGGCGTCCACCACAACACCCGGATATGTTTTGGTTGTAGTTGTCACTGTTGTTCGGCAGGCCCAGACTGGGTTTGAACCCCCCAGCTCCAGTGTATGTGGCTGGTGCCCTAGCTGCTGAGCTATAAGCACCGAGCCGCTGTCTTGTTTCTTGACCCCTGCACTCCATTCATATGTCAGCAAAGGTTTTGTGTGTGTCCTCACAAGACTTTTTAAAAGTACATTTACTTGTATCCTTTGAAAAGAGACATGCCTATTCTATGGAAATGTATATATATATATGCAAACATAAATATATAAGTTCATTCTTTTATGCATACCATTGTCACTTTTTTTTTTCCCTGCTCTAAAATATGTCTTATAGATCTTGCTGTGTCAGGGCAGATTGAGTTGCATAACTTTATTCTTTTTAAATTGCTAAGTAGCGTTCTATATGTGGAAATGTGCTTTACTTTCCCATTCCCTATGGGTGGATCTTCAGATTATTTCTGATTTTTACTAGTACAACCAGGCTCTGCGTGAGCTTCCCAAAAGACCATTCCAGTCAGTACTTCACCTCAGAAGATTCAGTCTGTGCCCACAGATTCAGACTGGAGCATTTCCCAGATTCTTCCTGTGTGTGGACTTGGGGTTCATGGGCTGGTATCTGTCTTCCCATTTAATCCCTCAGTAACTTGTGAGGTGGGGCCTGATGTCACGCTGATGTCAGAGATCAGACTCTCGGGACGTGACATAGTCATCTTACTGGGAAGGAGTACAGCCGTGCACCTGGGTGGACTTGCTCGCTCTGCATGGTGCCTCCATGTGCAATCCATGGACAAGCACCTGGAGTCATGGGAGAAGGAGGTCCTGCTGCCTGAATTCTGCTTTCAGATTTCTGCTCTTCCACCCAGAGACATAAGACTGTGTCATGTCACTTCATCACTTACACCCACTCCTTCCTCATGTGAAAAGTGGGGCTCTGAATAATACCTAGGTCGAAAGGCATATGACTCCTAGGCAATCTGTTGCAGGGGCCCGGTGACATGAATGAGCTTTGCAAGGTAAGCAGCGGCAAATATGCAAAGCTTTGTTCTGTCACGAGATGAATGAGCACGGTATCTGGACTATGGAGATTAAGTTCGGTGCCCGTGATGGGCAAGTGCGCAGCCTTGACAGAATGTCTTCCAGATTTCCAGGCATCTGACCAAAAGACCAGACTCTTCTGTTTCTTTTCTTCTTCTCAGAATTGCTACTGCTTCAAACATCTCTGGGCTTTTTTATTGGTTTTAAAGAGATGGTCTAAATCAGAAATGCTTGCTTTATTTTGAAGCAATCTGGAAATGGATCTCCTTTCTAAGACCCTGCAGTCATTTGGGAACAAACATGGCTTAAGAATAGGGACAAATATTGGAGTCTTTAACAGCGATAAATAGTGTTCATATAGCACCTTCTCCGTGTGGCAAATTGTGCTAAAGGTTTACTTAAAATAAGAGAGCACTTTTAATTGCAGGTCCCAAAAGCCATACCTAAACTGTCACAAGAATAAAAAGCTGATACAAATTTATCGGCTCACAAAATGAGAAGTTTCAGGAGCCCAGCTTCAGGCATGGCTGCATTTAGGAACTAGGTGGTATCATGAGGACCTGACCCTGCTCCCCTTAGGGTTTTGGTCTATGTTCCACCAGCCTCCTCCTAATCAGATTCTCTCATTTTGGGATGATACGGCTGTTGTCTGCTCTGAGCTGAAATCTTATTCTTTTATTAACTTAAAAGAACACTGCTCTTTCTCCAAAAGATAACATAAAATAATTTGAATTGGGTCTCCTTTGGCTTGGTTGGCCTAGCTTGTGCAATATTTCTGTCCCTAAGCTGATCACTGCAGCTAGGGAATGATTAGCCAAGCCAGGGTTAAGTGTCCTTGCTCGCTTGCAGCCAGAGATGGAGAGTCAGTGCCCACTTGACCTGAGAAAAGAAAAGGCAGTTCTATTAAGAGAAAATGGGAATGACATTTGGTTTAGCCAAAATCTCAGATGCCCCATATAAATTACGTATCAGATTTCGGTCTCCCCATAATTCTGCAAAGCAGTATGGTATTACAGGGTAGACGAGGAAGAGGATGTTTTGAGTGGTTAACTTGCTTGCTCAAGGACATCCAGCTAGTAACCGGAGGAACTGGGCGTTGAGTCTCTGGATTTGACTGTCCTGATAAGCATTTCCCACTAACTCTGACTCAGTTTCCATCTAACCCCTGCTCCCAGCCTCCCCCATGCACAGAGGGTGGTGCGGGGCAACGGCTAGACAGATGGCATTAGCGTTGCCACTCCTGTTTTCTCTGAATGGCACACTCAGCAATGCAGCAAAGCCTGGTCGACTCGCAGTCACATTAAGGGAAATCTTTACTAAACCAATCCCAGGTGTCTGTAAAACCATTGGTCTTTCCAAGTTCTCATCAAGTGGCCTTGCGCTCAAGGGTGAAGCAACGGACTGATAAACACAGCAGAGGTTCCCCATGATGTATTCCTCGCAGCTGGAATATGAACAAAGTCTTGTTTACTTTGTCCAACACCACAATTAGTGAAAATCAAGAGGTCTACAGATTCATTCACTGTAGTAAATTATTAGGTAATTAACCTTAATGCTCCCTGCTCTGAATCACCAACTTACTTCTGCTCTGAGCTGTCGAAAGTGTTTTGCAGGCACCATAATATATGACCGCACTGCGGCTTAATGTTAAACATGACCGGGTCTGAACACAGAGGGCCAGATTTAAAATGGAACAAATTCCAGAAGAGGGAAGGGAAGAGCTTTGCCTACCATTGAAGGAAAAATACAGAATTGCAGCACAAAGACAGCTGAGAACGCGAGGAAGAGGCATTCTTTTTAAACAATCTCAAACCCATACTTTTTTCTTTTCTACGAGCAAGTTTAAGCCTTTATCGCGTCATGCTTGAACTATTTTAATAGAGAACCTCGAAATGGTCTCTTTCTTTCTCTCCTCTCTGATCCATTGTACCAGATTAATCTTCTTGAAGCACAGAACTCATAACACCACCTGACTCATAAGCCTTCGGTGGCTCCACTTTGCTAATAAACAACATCCAGACACTATAGTTTAATTTTTATTCTTCCTCAATCTGCTTTCAAAAATAATCTCCTCCATTATGGCTCCAAATAACGCCTTTGAGTGTCCACCTACTGCCTGGAGCACTTTTTTCTTTTTCTGTAGCTTATGCTTCTTCCTAGGTCTGGGAATATATATGGGTGATAGTTAGAGCAAAGGTTCTGGGTAGGGTTGCATGGATTTTAAAGCCAGTTAATGCCACTTCTTGATTCTGTGACAGCAGATGTGCTAGTTAACCTCCTTGCAGCTCAGTCAGTTTTCTTATTTAAGAAGTGCAAATGCTAATACAAATGACCTAGGAGGGCTTTGTAAACATTAAATGACAGAATGCATGGAAAAACCTAGAAAATTGCTTCCATCCCCAGAAGTATGTGCATATATCCCCTATTATTTTTTTTATATAGAAAAATCCCATCCCATATGAATACTACCTGTTTCCATGTATGATGATGATGATGATGGTAGCATTTTTCTATCTTAGCTTATTGAATTAACTCAAAACAACACAGTGAAGTGGAGTTCATTATCCCCTGCAAAGAAGCTGATGAGCAAAGAGTAGTATTACCAGGCTTCTACCCAGAAGAAAAGCAATCATTTTATCATAAGAACATTTGCACTAGATTGTTTATTGCAGCTCAATTTACAATCATCAAGATGTGGAAACAGCCTAAATGCCCACTGACCCATGAATGGATTAACAAACTGTGGTATATGAATAACATGGAATACTATTCAGCCATGAAAAATGGAGACTTCACATCTTTTGTATTCATCTGGATGGAGGTGAAACACATTTTTCTCAGTAAAGTATCACAAGAATGGAAAAGTAAATATCCAATGTACTCAATACTAATATGAAACCGGTAGATGATCTAATTCACGTACACAGGAGAAAAACTCATTTCAGTTCAAGTGGTGAGAGAGGGAATGAGGGAAGGGAGAGAGTGGAGGGGATTGGGGTGCTCCCACTGAATGGGTACAATGTAGGGGTGTATGACATACCTTTTGGGTGCAGGACATGGCTACAAGAGGGATTCTACCTAACAAATTAAAATCTTGTGATTTGGTTGTTTGTACCATCATATTAACCTGAAATTTAAAAGAAGAGTAATATTTCATATAAAGTCAGAGAACTAATGAGCAGCTGAGCTGGGACTAAGACTCAGGCTTTTTATCTTCTGAGCCTAGATGCTTATTCTCCAACGGAAATGCCCTCCCCCAGTCCGTGACTTCTGTCACTCTTTGAGAACTTGTTATCATGACATGTGTCAGCATGTGGGCATTCAACGTGGTCTGGCTTAAGCATAATCATGGGGTCAGTGTCTTTAGCAGGAACTCTTCACAGCAATGAGCCCAGTACTTTGCACATAGGGGGTGATCAATACCTATTTCTAACACAAGTAGTTATGTATCTGTGCATGGACCATATAGAAATGGTTAACATTGAGAAAGGAGAGAAAATATGCAAAGTAAACTAAGGCACATGATCCCAGCCAGAAGGATCAAAATTATAAACACCAAGTTCAGTGGAGCTAAGAAAGTAAATGAGGCCAGTAGTAACTTTTCTTTTAGAAAAATCTCAGTAAATACAACCTGCATCTTTTCTCCCTCCTCAAATGATGTGTACCAGTTGAGAAGCCTTCTCTGGGAATGACGAGAACCATCTGGAAACTCAAGATACTGGAAGACACCAGTGGGAATATGATTGGAAGATGTTACCTGGCCACAAACACCCGTAATAAGCCCTCTGAAACTCTGCTTGCAGAGGCCTTCAGGGTATGAAAGACATCCCAGGTCTGGAGTGAGATGAAGTGGTAACTTCTCTTTAATGTCTGTTTGAGAAGCATGTGCTATCATCTAGGCTTGGTCCCATGTGATGAGAGTTGTTCCCACTCTGCTAAGATTGGCAGTTTTCAAAGTCTATGCATAGTTGGATGATAAGGAGTCTATACTCTGATGGTCAGCATGGCAGCTTTCTTTGAATTTGAATAGGTGGTCATTTTGTGATGAGCAGAGTAGGGGTACCTGCATTCAGAGCAGAGTCAGCCAGAGCAGTTGCAAACTGGGGGTTCAGAGCTTTGGCTCTAGAGTCACACAGGCCCAGGTGTGTCCCCCAGTCTCACTGTTTCCCAGCTCTGTGACATTTGCCACATGTAACCTAGCTAAGCACTAAAAAAAGGTCAAGAATGTGGTGATCCTCATTATTTTGCAGATCCTCATTATTTTGTAGATTCTGTGTTTGTAAATTTGTCTACTTGCTAAAACATATTGGTAACCCCAAATTCAGTGCTGAGCGACACTGCCATGACCATTCACAGGCATTAGGACAGCAGTGAAAGTTGGACTGGCTGATTTGCACATTCCCAGCCTTGTTCAGTGTTCCTAGGTGCAGGAAGGCTGTGATATGCTCGTTAATGAAATATGTATATTAGATAAACCTTTTCCCTGCTTGAATTATAGTGCCATTGGTCAAGAGTTCAATGTTAGTGAAGCAATGATATATAGTAAATGAGGTGTCTTCAGACAGCACACATGAAACACGGTTATGTATTGATTGGCTAATGAAGATACTGTGACCAGAGGCTCTCAGGAACCAAACCCTGTTGTTTCCTTTAGGAACGACAGTGTTTGTGGCAACTATATAGCATAACTACCATGAATAATGAGAATCAACTGTAGGAATTTCTCAGATAATCACCTAAGATTATTATTATAGTTTTATTTTATAAACATTAAAACTTATGGATTTGGCTGTTTTTAGAAGACTGGATTTTGCCCCTGAGAGTATAAAAATTAGTAACTTGAGTGTTTTTTATATCTTAGAGAGTCTTGAGTCATATTTTGAACTCACTGTTGTTTATCATGTTGTTAGCATCACACAGTCCTTAGATTAGGAGTGTCCAGGATCTGTACCAGGGTTGGGTTCTGGGATCCTGAGATTGGGTGCAGGTGGGGGAGCGAGGTAGAGGGATGGAAGCCAGCATGAGACAGTGAGACAGGAGTGACAGACACCAGAATAAAGAAAGTGGTTTGGGAAGAATGAGTGAGCAGGAGGAAGAGCTTGGAGAGACTCCCAGGAGGCTGAGTGTATAGAAGGGGCTTTTCATGGGACAATGCAGCCTTTGCTTATTGATGGACAATACAGATAATGGAGCTGAACAACATAGGTGATCATTACCTATCCAATTCTCTTTAAAAAGTGATTGTAAATGCATAAGAAAAATATGCATGTATCTTTCCATATATAACAAAACAATATACAAGGCTATAGTCTTCTTTGACCCACTCTTCCCCTTCTTAGAGGTAACTTCTATTACAATTCTTGACATCATCCTTTCATCTGGATATGAATATCCATAGAAATTATGCAGATTAGAAAATGGTGCTTATATTTCTGATTTCATGCCACTTATGTTATCCCCAGGCTTATTTTTTTCACTCAATAATAGATCTTGGAGAAATAATAAAGCATAGATATATCAGAGGTATTATTGATACTTCTCTGAGTCTATTTTTGTGTGTGTGTGTGTGTGTGTGTGTGGTTTTGGCCAGGCTGGGATTGAACCCGCCAACCCCAGTTTATGGGGCTAGCACCCTACTCCTTAAGCCACAGACGCCACCTTCTCTGAGTCTGTTCTTATACACACCTCTTATAAACCTCTCACTTCTTCAAATAGCCACCGTACCTTCTGGAGTATGAACGTATTTTAGTTCAGTTATTGACTTACTTGCAGTCATACTTGACTGACTTACTATATTAAGTTAACTCATGATATTTTTGCATCTTAGTTCTTGAGGTAAAGCATTCATTTGGATCCACACTGCATTTATTCTTTGATTGAATAAGCATTTATGGTGCACCAGGCACTGTGGTAGCTGTTGGGGACATAATGACACCCTGGTATCTCTGCCTCTGTAGTCTTATGGGCAACTGATTCAAGAAGCAAGGGGGGGACATTCTCAGGGCAGGCATGGTGATGTTTCCCCCTATACAGGCTAGGTCCTGCCAGCAAGCACAAATGGCGGTCATACTGTGGCATCAGAATTGACCACAAAAATCCATTGCATTGTTTCAAGTATTTAAGGTTTTTATAAGTAGTTTTCTATGGTAAAGGTGGAGATAAATAGGAAATTCTTAACTATTCCTCTTACCTTCAGGATTTATTTTGTTCTTTATTATTATTATTATTATTTGGGATTCATTGAGGATACAAAGAACCAGATTGCATTGATTGCATTTGTTATGTGAAGTCTCTCTTATAATTGTGTCCTGCCCCCAAAAGGTGTTACACATGCTATGCCTCCCTAACCTTAACATAGGTGTGTGTGTAAAAGAAATCTTGAGATCCTGGCAGGCAGTGAGATGGGAGATGGATGTTAGACTCTCAAATTAGCTATGATAGATTCATGTCTATGATATGATTCCACTTTATAGGAAATGCCCACATGGTAGCCAATGACTACTGTTCTGAAAATGTTTGGGAACTCAGAATCATCCCACTAGTCACTGGCATCAGTGCCCAATTATTTCATGTGTTCTGTTTATTTTTGAAAGCTAGAATTTCTAGTACTTTTTCGGCAATAAATCCTTCAAACTTTGGACTTGACATTCTCAATAACAAAAATAATTTTCTGGTGCCCAGACATGTAGATGTCTCCTCTGTCAATCTTCTAGACAATGTTTTCTTCCTGGAATTCATATAACTGATTAAACTGATATTATAATTAAAAGGGTGGAATTGGAATTTTGTTCCAGAATGATTTGAACCCAGTTATTTTTTCCTTTCCTAATATATCAATGGCTTAAAAGAAGAGACTTATTTTTAGTTAAAGCTGTATAGTGGAGAAATTAGGGATTTTGTAAAGAAATGATTTATGTGGCCAATAATTTGTACTTTATAGAAAACAAAAAAGTGGAGAATTTTGGGCAAAGGAGGAGTATGTAATCTCCCCAAAAAAGGTTTTGAGAGCTTGAAGTGGAAGGCCGAAGAAGGAATGTTGAATGTTAATAAGAGTATAACATCTGTACAAGTATAGTGCATCTCAGATAAGATGGTTTGGACATGGACAAGCATTGAGTTTCAAGGTCACTGTATATGACTAGATACTTTGTCTTTTAGCTAACTCCAATTTTCCTTATGTGGTAGTTGAATCCACATAGGAAGGCCATGGTGTGCAAGTATCTAGATGGGGTAAAATTAATGTGATTGCCTTGAGGACGTGGTTAGCTGGGGAAGGCAATGCTGAGTTCTATGAGGTCCTGCAGTGACTCTATGCAGAGAGACATGTGCACCCCAGCTGGGTGCTGGGTCAGGTGCTGCTGGAACCTGAGCTGACAGTTCTTCCATGAGCTCTACTTCCATGGTGCACCCATCACCCCACGGAGGGCAGCCCTGCCTGGAGAGGTGTCATTTTGAATTTTTTAAACAATAGAAATGAAAGAGTAGAAAGGTTGGAACCAAAGATTCACCAGTGACCTCCGTGAATGAGATAGCACGTGGGCTGCACACCTGTTATATGAATGTGGATCCCACTTATGTCCCGTCCTTTGTAGCTAAATCCAGCAATACAAGTAAGTTTTAAAGCTAATGAAGAAGATGGTATTTTTGTGGACTTCCCTTAATCAGATCAAAGACACGGTGTGCATATTAGAAAAATATAATTAAATACAGTACATTTTAATGGATTATGATGGACCAAAGCTGTTCTGGCCATTCTGACCCAGGCAGTCTCATTTCATCTTTGCCAGGAGTCATTTCCTTTATTTTGGATCTCCTGGCATCTCCTTTTAGTTTTCTGAAAAACGTACTCTCTTGGAATTCCATTTTCCACTTATCTGTTCATTATTATTTGGGTTAAAGGGAAGAGAAAAGAAATCCCCTAAACCTTCCACCGACCTCACCTACTGTTGAGTAAGAATGATTTGGTGGAAAGAATAAAGATAAAAGAAGGATAATCTATGGTGATATGGCTTATGTCTTTGTAGTTTTGTGTTATAAATGCCATGAATATGGCTACATGTTAAAATTATACAGAAGTTTATTTTTACCATCACCACCACTGTCACAGTATGCATCTGTGAGTGTGCCTTTTTGCCTCACATTGGATTATCATTCTAGGATAAATATCAAGAGGTGGTTTTGCTGGGAGATAGAAGCCATAAAGTTTTAATTTGAACAGACACCGTGAAAATGCCCTTCATCTCCTGAGGAGTCTGTCAGTGAGCGTGCATGCCCGTAGTCTCACTAACACTTTGTATTTCACACTTTAATTTTGTTTGCCAACTCTTGAATGTTATCACTGATAAGTTGTAGAGGGATGGTCAAGGAATGGCGGTGATTCAGTGATTCAGCCTGAGCTGCAATGTTTGAACTTTTACAAGTAGAGTAAGTGCATGCAGTACTTAACAAAACGTAAACTTATTTTTATTAATTAATTATTTATTTATTTTTGTAAACTTATTTAAAAAAAAATACACTTAAGCACATATCTGTGTAATTGATATTTGGGGTTGACCTTTAGGGTGTGATAGCCACCATCTGAGCAAGCAGCACAGAGAATGAGAGAGAGAAACCAAGAGCAGGCCAAGGTTAGAAACGAAAATGTTTTTAGGCTGGTGGCCAAACCCTAGGGCATAGACTAAAACTGGAGTCAGGGCCCTGCTGAGATGAGAATCTGAGTCAATAGCAGAAAAGATGTCAAATTGGAGAAGCCAAGGGAGGAAATAAGAATCTGAGAGCCAATCACCAAATCATAGCCATAGAGTTTGATGAGAAGGCATGGCAAGAAGTTAGGAAAGGTACCAGGGTGCTGAGATGAACTGGTGTGGGTGCAGCTTCCCTGATGCAATGAGGAGAGAAAAGCAGGACAAGAAACTTCCTCTGAAAGTCTAAAGTCTCCCTTCTGGGGGAGGCCCTCACTGGCCTTCAAAATACAAATCTTTGTATTATGCCAACAATATTACTGATGTCTTAATCCCTACAGTCTCTCTTTTTGTTCCCTTTATAGAATGGAAACTAATTTATAATTATAAATTAATGTCTTCTCTTCTGAGTCTCATATGTCTAGGGGTAGGCAAACTTTTCTGTAAAGTGCCAGGTAATATTTTAGGCATCATGGGCCAAACAGTGTCTATCTCCACTATGGGGAAGGCAGTCTGGTCACAGACGATACACAAGTGCGTGGTCATGGCTGTGGTACAATAAAGCTTTATTCTAAAAGCCAAACAAACAAGTGGTGAGCTGGATTTGGATTGTGGGCTGTGGCTTGCTGACTCCAGTCTAGTTAGTTGACGATAAGGATAGTAGTTATCTCTTCTTTTGCTTTGAGGATTGAGGAAAAAATTCTGTCTGCTTAGGTCAGTGTCTGGAATATAGCTTTATTTCTTTTTCTATTTCATTAACTTAAATGTTTACTAAATACATTAATTTTGTTATAATCACTGTAATTATTCCTGAAAATGTTTGCTGGTCTGGTCAGGTCACTCACTCCTGTGCAGGTCAGTCACTTTTATGAAAGTCTAAGCACATAGAATCTTCTTCCCTGAGGTGCCCAAATGATTTTAATAAAGGCTGAACATATTTCTTAATGCAAATCAATGATTCTCCATGATAAAAGAGGTGAGGAGAAAACCAACTTTGCTAATCGTTCTTGGTAGAGGATGTTACCTAGCATTTGATCTTCAGATGGGCCTCCTGCAGTAAACAAATTTCTAATTCAATCGGGAAGCTCTGTGATCTCAAGCAAAATGAAGATATCCCTTACCCAGAGCCCCCTGAGGTTAGAGTGTCCTAGAAGTGATTAAAAGCCATTTCCCTGAGGGTTCTTCTTTAAAATGAATGAATATTCCGATGAGGAAGGCTGCTTCATCTGAACAATGTTTAAGTGGTAGCTTGATTTGCTGTTTTGAGAAATCTGATGAAGTGTGTTTGAACATTAGCCAAGATTAGCCTGCCTTCAAACTTGTTTGTTCAATCTTCCCCCAATTGTAGGCGTTATCTTCTCATTAATACTTCAGTTGCTATCTGTGCTCAGGCATGAGTGCATTATAGTTGAGATAGAACTGAAAACAAATGAACAGATTAGTTAATTGTCACAAGCATATTTGCTCCAAAATCATTTTATAATACATCACATCACAAGGCAGAGAGGGGAAGTAGTTGAAGATGACTGGGTATCATGCTTTTGCTTAATTACAGATGAGTTTGACAATTTTTTGTGACAAACGTATATTTTTGATATATTGTCTCTTCTAAGAACAAGAAAAAGTGTGATGCTATTGACCATAAAAAAGAGTGGTTCAGAATCACAGAAAAGAATATAATTCTCATGATGGAAAAGAAAGTTGAAATCCTTTTGTTTCCACAATGAAAAATTGGGAAATTTGTCTAGTTGTAGCTCTGCTATTTAGAACCAAACAGTAAATGTCCAGTTAGGCTGGTGGTCGGGAGTTTGTTTTGGCATTCCCACTTCTATAATTATAAACTAACAATTAGCCATCATAATGTGATGTGGTAACAGCTGGGGGATTAGGAATTGAGAGATGTGGGATAGGACCTTAGGATTAATTAACCAAGTGAACTTGAGCCTCACCCGTCAACAAATAGGGTGACAACTTGTCTTAGTTTGTCCTGATCTGTCTTGATGGACAGTGCCTTGTTCTAGAAACACCTCAGTCACAGGCCATGTGGATGGTCGGTCAACCTGTGAGTACAAGGAGGAACAGAACACACTCATAGGTTGTTCCAAGGAAGAAGGATAATCATGTCTCAGCAGAGGTCTGCCTTGGTGAGCCTGGGTAAGTTACTTAACCTTTCTGAGCTTTTGCTGCTTTTGTATAAAACAGAGCATTAACTTATCTACTTTGTAGTATAATTGTAAGACTTACAAGTAGGGTAAAAAACAGGCTATCAAGATATAGGGCATCAAGCTAGCAAAAATAACTGATACTGTTAGTATTGGTAACAGAACATATGGGTGAGGCCTAAAGGAGATTCGACTGAACTGGGAAATATGTGTTTGTTATTTAATAAGAGGGAAAGAAGAACAAGAGAAACCTCACCACATGGGAGCAACCAGCCAACTCCATGATGAAGGGCATTGTGTGGGATGAATGACACGGTCTAGCTATCTACTAAAGCAATGAAGCCCCCCTCCCCAATTGGAAAGTAGTGGGAAATTGGTAGAGAATAAAAGAGCCTTAGACACCATAGCAACCAAATGCAATGAATAACTTTTATTGTTCAAACAAACCTATTGTAGAAAAGATATCTTTGAGTCAATCAAGAAGAAATACAGATATGGGCTCATAATGATATTCACAATGGTAGGTGTGAAAATGACAGGGTGGTTATAGCTTTACAAAGGCCTCATTAGAGATTCATATTGAAGTATTATGACAGAAATAACATGACATTGGAAATTTGCCATAAAATTGGCTAAAGTACAGAGGATGGAGGTCACAGATAAAATAGATTTGACAAATGGCTGTACAATTTGAAGCTGGATGATAACTTCATGGAGATTCACTATATTATTTCCTCCACTTTGTAAACATTTGAATGTTATCATAGCTAGAAGTTAGGGTTAGAGGTGGTGATAGACAGATGGTAACCCATTCAGATCGACATTAAATTTTTTTTCTCTAGCCGTTTTTAAAGCTTATGTTTGTTGAATTGCATAGATTTAACCAAATGACAAGACCAATTCTAGGATAAGGAACAGCTAAGCGGAGATGGAAGCTCTTCCATCACTAACTACTTTTTAATGGCAACCTTTTATTTAGTTAAGGTGTAAGGAAGAAGAAACGAGGAATGGGGACAAAGTCTGGTTAGTGGATAGTTCTTCCAGACAGCTTTTGGCATCTAGGCATCTCTTCTTATTTCTTTGGAAAGCATCAGCTCCATTTTTCTTTGGAATCTCACCCCCTATAAATTAATGGATGACTCTGCCCTAGCTCCAAATGAGGGCTTGCAACTCCTGGCCAATCAGAGCACAGGACTGCTCTAGTTTCTACAAAGATTGGCGCAGAGAAGACAGCTTACTCTCTCAGAACCAATGAGACTCAAACATGAGACTTTAGCTGAAGTTCCTAGGGAAGAGCACTTACTTACATCTTCCACGGGGCTTCCTGAGATTTGAGGATGTGACTTAGGTACATCTAGCAGCTGTTTTTCTACCAGGTGAGGGGTGTATATCTAAGAAAAAAGTGACCCCCAGGAAAAAAAGCAGGATTGTGGATTGGAAAGAGCAAGAAGTCGAATCCTGATGACACATGTCAGACTCTGGATCCAGCTGGATCTGAAGTTAGTTACTCCTGAACTTGTTATTAGATTTATGAACCAATGCATTTCTTTGGTTTAGACCGTCCAGATGTGTGTGTTTGACTCCTGACGGGTGAGTTATGAGTGATAGCATTTTAGAAAGTTTTATAGCTTTGCCATGTTCATAGTTATGGGTATGCCTCCCCATTAAGTGACTCATAATTTACTTTAAAATGTTGTTAATTTCTGCCAATAGTTTAATTTCTATCAGATGATCAGCCAATGTTTCCCTTCTCCGCACTATAAATCTTCCATAATTTCAAACTTACACAAACTACTTTTTAATGGCAACCTGGGTATTCTATTGAAATCATTGTATATGGTAATTAGTAATGTGAAAGATAATTTTAGTTAATTTTAAATTTAAAATCCATCATGCAAAACGAGTCAGATCAGAGTGGAGCTAGCAACAAAAGAAATGAATCAGAGTGTGAGAGAGGCCGCACACAACCCTGGAAATAAAAAATGTGCAAATTTCTCAGGGAATAATCATTGTCTCGATTTTTACTTGTAATTATAATTTAATTATGAACCTACTTTTGCAACATTTTAAAAGTACATAGTTAGCATTTAAGTACTTTCCATATAATTATCTGTTATTGAACCTGCTCATTATGTAGCGGCTGCTGCATAAATTACTGTGCTTTGTGTAGAAATATTTTTCACTTCAGGTTGACTCAAAGTAAAATAAGACAAATCATTTGAATGGTACTCAGTCCCCTTCCCCATATTGCACAGCAACTTCAAAGCTGACCATCTTAAAAGAACAGAGCAGAGATGAACTCTGACTTGTTTTGCTTTTTTTCTTTCTAAGAATTTATTTCTTTCCCCCTTGTTCCTTTTAAGACATTCATAGAAAATACCTGAAAATACTGCTGCAGACCTCACCCCCTTCATCATCATAGGAAAAAGAGTCCGTGAATACACTATCGAGAGTGTACTATCTTCTCAGAAAGCCTGTTGCCCTGGTGGAATATGGAGAAGGAAGAGTCTGCACTAACACTCCAGCCCAGCCCTGTCCTTCTGCATCTTTTCTAATTCAACTCTGCTGTCAGCTCTGAAGGAATAAAATAATGAAGCATATATTCACATTGCTCCATTTTACAGATGATACAACTGAGGCCCACAGAGGTTGATACCTTGCAGGAGGTGGTGAGGCTGGAGGAAGCTGAATCAGGGTTTAGACCTAGGGAGCATGCAACTCCAGAGATCACACACCTGACAGCTGTGATGTCTCAGCCCAGCATCTAGGGCCACTTAGGGGTCCCTACAGGGAGCAGAAGGTACTGAGTGTCTCAAAGAGAGGGAGATGGGTGCTCCTATTTGATATGTGAATGGAATTTTAGTACCTGTATTCCAGAAAGAAACTGTGAACCAAACTGGGGCAAGAGACTATTAGAGGACACTGTGCATTCTGCTTTCCTTGGGGAAACCAGGCAGTAGGGCGGATGGATTTTGCAGATTGCAAGTGCTGTGGAAGGAACAGGATCAGCGCTGTCGTTTCTGCCTGTGTTTGTAGGCACTGTTTTTCTGAATCCCAAGACTCAAGAGTTTGCTCTGGTGCAGAACATCAAGTTAAGTTCCAACCACTTTTATTGTTAAACTTTATTTATTCATATCCGTAGATCAATTAAAATGAAATGCTGCCGTAATGTCTGAACATTATCCTATAAATAATGATTGCATTTGGAGCTCTCCAGGAAAGGGATAGTGCCTTTCAATTATGTTTGGGGCCATGTAATCTCTGCAGTTCCTTGGTGCCGGGTTGCTAGGCTATGAAGAATGACAAGTGACAACTGACATTTATCAAGTGCTTAGTCTATGCTGGGCATTGTGCAGGGTGCTTAATAAATACACTCTCATTTAGAAAAGGCACCCAAGGATTCTTTTTGTTTCCAGCTTGCAGGTGAGAGTGGTGATGCTTAACTAACTTGCCCAGTTCAGTGGTGGAGAGCTGGGCTTCACTTAGAGACAGGCAGGTGAGTCCGTGAGTCCAGAGCGGGGCTCCTAGTTCATACTGGAGAGTAGAGGACTGTGCCACTTCTGATGTGAGGCTCCCTAGGGCACCCTGAGTGTCCTCCTCTTCAAGACATGTGAGCCTGCTGCCTTCCTGTCCACAGGGCCCCAGGAGAGGCTGAGACAAAGTAAGGGGCATGCTAGGTGTTGACTTCTGCATGGCCAGAAGGGATCTCTCCCAGGGGAAAGACATATATCAGACAACAACCAATGACCACATTAGAAGCCCACATACATTAGCAGGTGACCCACTGCGGGAGCTGAAGACATGGTGGTGGATAGAAGGGGCTGCACCCTAAGGATTTCATAGAACAAAAGCAAAACTAGGAGGCAGGAGGCCCCAGTCCAGACTGAGGGTGGCAGCAGTGAGGGGAGGTGGTGCTCCCTCAGTGGGCTCCGTCCTTTCTGTTCCCCCCCCCTTTCCTACTTTTCCCCCATTGGGGGGCCTAAGGCACCTGCACACAGACCCTTTCTCCTCCTCCTCCTCTTTCTCTCCTCTAAAGACAAAGTCTCAAAGGATCTGGCTAGCTCCAACTCCCCAGAAATTCCAGTCAAAAGACCCAAGCTGTGGAACATGCCCATCCCCCAGGGCCCACATAAAAGGGTCTCTAACTGCCCCCGGGCATAGATGCCATCTTTGCACTGCCAGGTGGCACTGCCCACAGGTGCTGTCTTCCATAAAGCTGACCTGAGCCTCTCCTCTGCAGCCTCACCTCTGGGCACCACCTTTTACCCCCTCCCCAGACATGGGTGATTTTCAGGGTTCAGCTCAAAGTGCTTCTTGCCTCTGAAGCTTTTTCTGCTTCTTCTTTTACAAAGAAAATTCCTCTACTATTTTCTCCCACCCCAATTCGGCTGAGGTATTTGCCGTAGCCCTCAGCACATTCCATCATAGTTGTGTGTTTGAGTCTCCCCCGGAACGCAGTTGAGTTCTGTTCTTCCTCTCTTTGTGTCCAGATCTACACAGTCAGGTGCCAGCACATGATACTTATTCAACAGAGGGTTGAATAAATGAATATTCATCTTGTTGGGTTTGTTCATATCCTGGTTTCTTTCACTAGAGTAAAATATCACTGAGAACAAGGGTTTTGTTTTGCTCACACAATTTATTTTAGCTATAGGTTGGGATGTAAAGTTGTAGTTTGCACCATTAAGGGGGTCAGCCCACTCAGTCACAGGTAGGGGCCAACTCACCAGTAAGCACCAAAGAGAAATGAGACAACCTGAATCTCTTGCTTAGTGGTTCTAGAACTTTGTTACAGAACTTAATTATAAGGATAATATTTGTTGATTTTTTTGAAACATAGCATTGAACAACTAGTTCTGTAAATTCCACTTCTTAAATTCCTATAGAGTCTGTCTAGTTTTTTCTAATTCAGAAGTGTTCAGCGGGGGTGATCTTTTCTACACAGGGGACATTTGTCAAAGTCTGGCATCTAGCAGGAACCAGGAGAGCTCTGAACGCCCTACAATGGAGGGGACAATATACCAGAGGTGGTGGGTTCAAACCCAGCCCCGGCCAAAAACTGCAAAAAATAAATAAATAAATAAATAAATAAATAAATAAATATAAAATACAATGATCCTTGGTCAATGCCCATTGTATTGGCTTTCTCTTGTTGCTGTAATGAAATACCACAATAGCACAAATTTATTATTTTACGTTGTTGAGGACAGAAATCCTGAAGTCAGGGGTCAGCAGGCTGCGTTCTTCCTGCAGGTTCTAGGAGAGTCCATCCCTCGCCTTTTCTAGCTTCAAGAAGCATCCTGTGCTCCCCCTCTCACAGCCCTTCCTCCGTCTTCAAAGCCAGCAGTGCAGCAACTTCAAATTGCACCCTCCTTCCTTCTCTCCCCAGCCCCATCCCAGACTGCTTCGTTCATCACCCCATCTCCGTCTCTGCATACTTGGACCTAAAGAAACCCACACAGCTGCTTCAGAGAAGGAAGCCTTTGACTCTCCTGCCTTCCTGTTTCCCATAGAAGGACCCTTGTGATTATATGGGGCACACCAAGATAATTCAGGACAATCTTCCTGTTTTAAGATCCTGGATTTAGCATGCCTGCAAAGTCCTTTTTGCCTTGTAAGTTAATGTATTCATAGGTTCTAGGTATTCTGTGGACGTTCTAGGTCCTGTGGACATCTTTGCTGGAATGGGAATTATTCTTTCCATTAAACTCAGCCTAAATCCCCTAGAAAGTTTCCTTGTGCTTCAAGGAAAAAGATCCAATTTCCTACCAGATATGCAGAATCTGATTCTTCTCTGCCTCTCTGGTTTCACCATGAACTACTCTTCCTTTTGAATTTTGTACATGAGCCATGTCAATATTTTTCCACTTGCTCTAATGTGCCACGTTCCCTCTGCTTCATGGCTTTTGAATTTGCTATTCCTAGAACTGTTTCTTATTTCCTTTCCTGCCTTCCTACAGTTCCCAGCACAATATCATTTTCTCTGGGAAGCTGTCCTTACACTCCTGACCTCTGCCTCCAAGCCTAGGTCAAGCCCTCCTGCCACACAAACCTGTATCACCCAGGTCTTTTCTCCTACAACACTCACCACAGTTTCTAAAGATGATGTCTGCTCCCAACACTATTCTGTAGCGACTATAAAGATAGCGGTTAAACCTCTCCCAGGTCCTGATCTCAGTGGGTGCTCAATAAGCATTCATGGAAAACACACAGATACATAGCGTAGGCTAATTAAATTAATTGGAGTGGGGTAGAGAGTACTTTAAATACTTAAACATTTTAAAGAATTCAGCTGATGTGCAATTCACATCTGTAGTTATTTACTTGTTTTTTCTCATTTGACTTGTGTTGCCATGAGGGGAAAGAGAGCCCTAATATTATTCATCATTAGACCCTTCTATTCTGCCACGTGGAACATCCGCCCAATACGTATTTTCTAAATGAAAGAATGAATACAATACGCCTTTGTGCTGTATTCAGGGGTTCTGATGATGGCTATTCTCAGTGCCACTGGGGTGGGCTCCCTGTGATGGTCAAGTGCATACAATCCAACCTTGTGCCACGGGAAACCTTGTCTGTGCCTAGAAGCTGGTTAGGTCATCTGGACTAAACTCTCAAACGACCTGATGAGTCCTCTTTCTTCCCATTGCACCTGATTCTGTGGGCATCGTCCCCACCCTCAACACAGGGATGGGCCTGGAATCCCAGAGAAAGACTCTCTGCTCCCCAGGGTGAGAAACTTCCATTAATTTTAGAATCTCTCCTTGAGTGAGATAAACCAGAGGCAGTTTGAATCAGCTGGAAATGAACCACTCAAATTGGGGCAGTGGTGAAAACCCACCCACATCATAGATTGTTTGAAAGATGACAACATTGTTATGAAATGCAAATTGTTTATGATCAGGAAACTGACCTTCTTGTTTTCAGATGCAGATAAAGTAGGCATAAGCCATGTCCAAGTGGTTCTCCCCACACCACCTTTTTAAAGGCAATAGTCACCAGTGAAATCTAGAAACATTAAGCCCAACGTACTAGAATTTTACCTATGTATTTCCAGTGGTGTGGGTTTAAATATGTAAGTCCTGACACGGGCTGCATTTTTCAACTTTATGGCCGAGCAGCCTTTGGTACAGATTGATGTGGAGAAGGATCAGGATCTGTTGGTGGAATAAGGGCGAGACTCAGATTTTATACCTCCCTCTTCCAGGCATTCTACGAAAGAGAAAAAAAGTTTTAGGCAGATAAATGAAAATTAACCAGTAACTTCAAATATATTATTCCCCAGATATCCTGTCTGGGTAAATCAGAGTCACTCACAACTATAGATAATGAGATAATTAAAAACTAGTAAATATAAATGTGAGCTGTCTTCTACCCTGAAGCTCTGGTAATGTATCTGATCATGAAACACTGACTCTATATTTTGAAATGTCATATCAATTACAAGAGACACTTTTATAGATCTCCCTAAGAAATATTTACATAAAACTATATTTTTATACACAATGTAAAATACTGAAGTATAGATTTAATCAACACTGTAAATAAGATTAAAGGCATGCTCTAAGTGTGAAATACGCAAGCATAAAAAAATCCTTGCAAAATTTTAAATCAATTTCACTCTGAATTACACTGGCTTTCCTGTTACTTGCAAATTCCTCAGCCCCCAAGCCCTTTGGCTCCCTTTTTACCTTAATGCTCTTTCCGTGAAGAGAAGACATTTTTGGGAAAAAATTTGATAGTGGTTTTATGTTTCTGTATCTGTTGGGAAAGGGATGTAAATAGAGAAAGTCTGTTTTTTTTCCTACATTCTGAATTATGTGTTTAGTTTCTCCTGGCTCCTGGGAGGCCATGTGGGTGCAGTAAGAACCCAGGAGTTGGTGCTGGACTGAGACTTGGGTTGTGTCCTGCCTCTGACCCCAGCCTTGGACAAATGACTCCATCTGTCTGGGTCTGAGTTGCCTCATTTATAAAATGAGAATAATGGTCCCCACTTCTTGGGCCTACTAAGAGTTGAAGGGGAGCATGGAGGACAGTCTGTGGCACACCCGGCACACCCAGGAATTGCTCTCAGGGTACTGCACTATCCATCTCACCTCTTCTTATTGTTATAGTCTAGGCACTAGCTCTCGGATCTCAAGATCATGGTGGGAAGGAGACGTCAAATGATTAGTGTCCCTGTTCTGTGCTGGTGACTTAACTAGGACAGCCAGTTGTTTCAGAGCAGGGGGAGCTCCCTGTGGAGGGCTTCATGCTGAGATCTCCTCCAATCAGAATGTTTTAGGGGCCTCGATTCCTGTGGGTCTCCCTTTGTAAGGTGCCCCTGTCTGACTTTTCAAATCAGGGTACTCCATTAGCCAAGGTTAAATGAAACACAAGAGGGGGTAAGAAGACCTCAAATTTTGGTTTATAAAAAGCACAATGGTGGATTGACCAGCTTGTATTAGTTTTCCCGAGACTGCCCTGGCTTTAGCCCTGACACCCTGGAAATCTTTCAGTCCTGGGTCAACCAGCCTGGTTGGTCACCCTACATTGTGACCAGTAGTTTTAGTTCTGGGATAAGGCATTCAGTGACAGGATGATTTGCAGTTATGTGGGGCCGGGGGTGGCCATAGGGAGTGACTACAAACAGGGATGAAGTTTCTTTACAGGATAATGGGAATGTTCCAGAGATAAATGGTGATGATAACTCACAAGTCTGTATACACGCTAAAATTTATCTTCTTAAATAGGTGATTTTGATAGTATATAAGTTATGGCTCAAGAAAGCTGGTTAACACATTGACTGCCACACTATAAAAAATGTTTTTCTCCTTGAGGGCATAATGTTTTATTATGAAAATAGAATAGGAACATCGAGAACAAAATCCTTTTTAATTTAATGAAAAATTTGTTATTTTGTATCGTTTTCTGTGTGTGAGTTATATGCAACTCATGCAGCACTAGAATCAATTCTACATGGCATATCATGTGAGTAGTATGTGACTCACAACATACTTACTGAGTTTGTTTTCCGAGAATTGAGTTTTTTGTCATTCCGCGAGTATTTATTTGTATCTGGAGTGGGCCTTGGGTGGTCCTGGATGACGACCTCTGAATCATACTCCCACATCACATTGCACTATCTATTCTGTTCAAGGAGCAGCCACAGGCAAGCATTTAAAACAAAATGCATAGTTGGAAGTTATAATTATCAAAGGACACAGTCCAGCATGCGTGGCACACATGGGTGGTGGCAGGAACAGGGTGACAGGAGGCAGGAGAGACATGCAGATTAACAGCAAAAACAATGGCCAGAGAAGTTTCACAGCTTCACAAGACCCTGGCTCAAAGCTAGTGTGAATTAAGTGCAACTCACATAGCATTTAATGTGTTAAAAATAGATTATGAAATGATATTTTCATGCTAAAGCATTTGACATTTTTGAGCAAAAAATACTTTGAGATATTTAAAGTATTGAGATATTTAAAGTAATGAGATAAAGTTTTTAATTATCTCATTGAAGTATTGTGGACAATACTTTGTCCACAAAATGAACATACACATTAACAATGTGAAGTGACCCTTTGTCCCTTGCCTTAGAAAAGATTTAAAAAGATTGGCAAAGCTCAGAGGAGACCAGGGTATGGGGAAACTATTAGTCTCATGCTTCATAGTCAAAGGTCTTAATAAATACAAAGTTCAAGTGGAACAATTTAGTAGCATATAGCAAAATGTAAAATGTATTTACACTTTTCTCAGCAATTTCATTACTAGAAGTGGATTCCACAGAGATAATTGTCAAGTGTGCAAATATGTGTGTGCAAGGACATTCATCATAGATAATTTGTGATAGAAACAATGACTTAACATTAGAATCAACTTACATCTTCATCAGTGCCAACCTGTTTAAACAAGTTATGGCAAATCCACACATAAAACCATCCCGTCCTATGACATCATTGAAATGATAACATAAATCTGTACCCACATCTCGGGTGACCAACATCCTGGCTTACCTGAGACAGTCATTGTGCTAGTACTGAAAGTCATGAGTTCAGAGACACCTTTCATTCCTAGATAAATGGAGATTGTTGGTCATTAACTTCTCTATAGGAAAACAGGTCATATGATGTCACCAAAAACTGACAAGGGTTGCCTTGGGACAATAATGGGATTCTAAGACAGCTTAAGTTTTTGTGTTATCATTTTTGTTTGTTAGGTTTTTTATGGTATCAGTTGAATTTTTTATGAAATACATTTACATTTGAGGGAAAAACAAAAGAACGTCTATTTAGGCAGACACCATGTATTGCACCTTGCTTTTTTGTGCTTTGCAGATGTGCGTGTTGCAATGTTTACAAATTAGAGGTTTGTGGCAATCCTGCATTAAACAAGTCTGTCATGGCCATTTTTCTAAAAGCTCTTGCTCACTTTGTATCTCTGCATCACATTTTGGGAATTCTCATGACATTTCAAACTTTTTCATTATTGTATATCTATTATGTTGACTTTAATTTGTGATCTTTTAATTATTTTAATTATTTTAGGGTGCCACAACCTGAACCCCTGTAAGATAGCAAACTTTATAAATGGTGTATGTGTGTGTGTGTGCACGTGCGTGTGTGCTGACTGCAACCATTGGCCATTCCCCTTTCCCTCCCCTCTCCTTTCATCTTTATATTCCCTGAGACAGAATGATATTGACATCAGGTCAACTGAGAACCCTGTAAAGTTCTCTAAGTGTTCAAGAGTTGCACATCTCTAAACCAGAAGGTAGAAATACTTAAACTTAGAGAGGAAAGTGTGTTGAAAACTGATAGGCCACAATCTAGGCCGCCTGCACCAAACAGCCAGGTTGTGACACAAAGGAAAAGTTCTTGAAGAAAATTAAAAGTGTTCCTCCAGTGGGCACATGAATGGTAAAAAAATACAGGCTTACTGCTGATGTGGAGAAAATGTGAGTAGCCTGGTTCAAAGATCACATCAGTTACAACATTCTCTTAAGCCAAAGTCTAATTTAAAGAAAGACCTTAACTCTCCATTCTGTGAAGGCTGAGAGAGATGAGGAAGTTGCAAAAGAGAAGTTTGAAGTCAGCAGATGTTGAAAGAGAGGACGTACAAATGATCTCACCATAAGAAATGATAAATATTTGAGGTGGTGGGTGTGCTAATTACCCTGATTTGATCATTATGTGTTGTATACATGTAGCAAAACCTCACACTATACCCCATACATAGGTACACTTATTTTGTGTCAATTAAAAATAAAATGAAACTTAAAGAAGAGCTCAAAAACTCTCTGCTGATACTTTTAACACGCATGCAGGCATATTGAGCATGTGGGAAGAAGAAATTCTTTTCTTTTATTTTCCCTTCATTTATTTCATGGGATTTGGCTTGCCATTTGCCATGGATGAGGGCTACATAAATACATAAACATAAATACAGCCACACACAGTCACACAAGGATGTGATTCAGGAGAGTCAGGCCTGCTTGGTTTTCTGTTATAAAACATGGCTCTAACACAGAGCTTGTCACACAAGACAGATATGTGCTTATTAAAATGTGAGAAAAACGGCCAACCAAAACTGGAATGAATTGTCAAAGCAATAGATTTAAAACATTTGGTCAAATCAGTACACAGGTTATTATCTTCAAACGATGCCCATTGATCTAGCTGTTTTAAGTTTTCTTCACAGTGAATTGACTAACAGCTTGATTCGATTGACTAATATTTTCCCTCATGGTGGTTTTCATTTTTGCTTTTTTCCTTATGATAACACAATGAATGACTATAAAATAAAAGTCAAGCGAAAACACAAAAATAATAAGCCTCTCTAAAGAAAGCCACTGTTAATACCTTGTCATTGACACTTTTCAACCCTTTTCTAACGTGTGAAGGAGGTAAGCATGTGCATATATGTACATATAAATGTATGTGTTAAACATAATAATGAACTCATTCAATATTATGGCCCATTTTTTCATTCAACCATACATTGGAACTTTCATCTGCATCCGTGGATATACAGGTTTTGTAGTATTTTCAGTGGCTTCATGGTATGACATTGCATAGGCCACACTTGAAGGGATTGACTTGCTATAAAAATGTTATTTCCTTGCTGAACATTGCCCAGTTGTGAACTGTTTTCAGGGATCCTGTGTTTGGTCTCCCAATAAGTACACAGAACATGGCCAGTCAAATGCCTGGCCTCCAGTGGTGTTCAATACACGGGATTCCCTTTCTTGTACCCTCTATTTGGGCAACAGTAATTTTCAAGAGTGGAGAATGTTATATAACCAGTAAAGATTGTTTAATGATAACTTTCTAAGATCCTGAGGTGCAGAGATTCCAAGATGAAATGTGTCTATTCAAAAAAGAGTTCTCTCTGTCCAAGTGGGGAATTAGAACACTTTTTCTCCTGTTCGTCAATCAGTTCTGGAGGCTGCAAAGTCCAAGAGCAAGGCACCTGCATGGGATGTGGAGCTTCTTACAGTGTCCTCACAGGGTGGAAGGCAGCAGGGTCCTCACATGGCCAAAAGGAAGAGAGAAGGGTTTGCCTGCTTTGTGGTGGCATGATGGGAGTGGAACCCTCATGAAAATACCTCCCATTGGGCCCCTTCTTCCAATGCTGTTGCAAGGAGATTGTTTCTGATGTGTGAATTTTGGAGGGAACACATTCACACCAGAGTGCACGTCCCCAGAGAAACCTTCAGTGCCACTTGCTCTCCAAGTCAAGCACCGCCATCGTGAACATCTCCCAGACTGACTCATCCCTTGCTGGAGCTCGTCACGCTCAGAACTTGGGCCTTGCTTGTTTATTTATTGCCTTGTTCGCTGCCAGTCTTTCTCCACTCCAATATGTGCTTCTTGTGAGGACGGCTTGGTCTGGGTCAGCTTTGTGTCTCCTGTGACGCTGAAGAGCAAGTGCTCAAGAGGAAGAATAAAGACTTTTGTCTACAGCAAGTTAACGTGTTGGAAAACAGCTCTTCACTCCTTTGCCAAGTTTGTATGATGTCCTCCTTGAATCATCCTAAGTTTTATATATAGTTATGAAGTATGCCGAAGAAGGAAGGAATTTCAGGAAATTATATGTATTTTGAATTTCCTAATCCACTTACTTAATTCCAAGGGAATAGAATTAGATGATACGGATTTATTTGCCCACATTTAAAAAAAAATTTAAAACTCTTACATTTGCTCAACATACTTTGTTTCAGAGGTAACCTTTTTTTATGTTTTGGTGAGTATCTGTTTCTCTTGTGTAATTTTGTAAGTTATTCTTGAATATTACTTTGTTTTTAATTTTTTTTTTTTTTTTTTTTGTAGAGACAGAGTCTCACTTTATCACCCTTGGTAGAGTGCCGTGACATCACACTGCTCACAGCAACCTTTAATTCCTGGGCTTAGGCAATTCTCTTGCCTCAGCCTCCCAATCAGCTGGGACTACAGGTGCCCACCACACACCCAGCTATTTTTTTTTTTTTGTTGTTGTTGTTGTTGTTGCAGTTTGGCT
Source organism: Loris lydekkerianus (assembly GCA_963574355.1). Lineage (NCBI taxonomy): Eukaryota > Metazoa > Chordata > Mammalia > Primates > Lorisidae > Loris > Loris lydekkerianus. Next base: position 39,755 of record CAUYPK010096454.1, read on the forward strand.
GGGGCTGGGTTTGAACCTGCCATCCCCAGTATATGGGGCTGGTGCCCTACTCACTGAGCCACAGGCACTGCCCTCTTGGATATTAATTTTTAGTAGGTTAAGGATTTATAGCTTTGAGAATGATCCTGTCAATGATGTCAAATGAATACATTCAGCAACTTGTTTACTTTGAGATATCATCTAACTCTAGGGAGAGTAGTCCACATCACAAAATCACAGAACTACAGATGCTGGTATGGATGTGTACAGAAGGGAACACTTCCACACTGCTGGTGGGAATGCAAGATAACACGTCCTTTTTGGAAAGAAGTTTGGAGAATACTCAAGGTACTTAAAGTAGACCTACTATTCGATCCTGCAATTCCTCTACTAGATATATACCAAGGTAATCAAACATTAGTTTACAACAAATATTTATTTCTTGAACTACCTACCATTCATTTATTTTATTTATTTTTTGAGACAGAATCTTACTTTGTCACCCTTTGTAGAGTGCTGTGGTGTCATAGCTCACAGCAACCTCAAATTCTTGGGCTCAAGCAATCCTTTTGCCTCAGCCTCCTGAGTAGGCACCTACTACAGTGCCTGGACATTTTTTAGAGATGGGATCTCACTCTTGCTCAGGCTGGTCTCAAACTCCTGAGCTCAAGCAATCCACCTGTGTTGGCCTCCCAGAGTGCTGGATTATAGGTGTGAGCCACCACACCCGGCCCCCTTATTTAGTCATTGACTTCTTGCTATGGGCCAGACTCTCCGTGAGGCCAGGGAGCTAAACAGGGAAGCACATTTTCTTGTATGTAGCACACAGTCTGGTGGACCAGACTATTTTCAAGTATTGCACTACTTATGTTTAATTAATAGACTTACTTTTTAAAAGCAGTTTTACATTTGCAGAAAAATTGAGCAAAAAGCACAGAAGATTCTTGGGTGGCACATTTGTCACACTGTTGAAGCAATATTGATACATCATTGTTAACTAAAATTCACCACCTTCACGAGGGTTCTGTGTGATGCAGCTCTATGGGTTTTGACAACCTCATAGATGAAATGTATCCACCATTGCGGTATAGCACAGAATGGCTTCACCACCCTGACACATCCTGTGTGCTACACCCCTCCCCCTCCTCCTCCCCTCCCCCTCCCCTCCCTCCCCCTCCCCTCCCTCCCCCTCCCCCCCTCCCCTACCCATCCCCCTCCCTCCCCCTACCCATCCCCCTCCCCTCCCCCTCCCCTCCCCCTCCTCCTCCTCCCTCCCCCTTCCTCCCTCTCCCTCCTCCTTCCCCACCTGAGCCTTTGGAAATTGTGGATCCTTTCACTGCTATATTATTTTGCCTTTTCTGGAACGTGTTCAAGTTACAATCCTGCACCCTGCAGCCTTCTCAGATGCTCCTTTCCCTTAGCAGCATGCATTTAAGTTTCCTACACGTCTTTTTGTGACAGCTCACTTCTTTTTATAAGTAAACAATATTCTGTTCCATGCATAGACCACAGTTTGTTTCTCCATTCACCTAGTGAAGAACATCTTGACTGCTTCCAAGTTTGGGCAAATACGAATAAAGCGGCAGTAAGAGTTTGGGTACAGGTTTTTATGTGGACATGTTTTTTAACTCATTTGAGCAAAAACCAAGGAGCACAATTGCTGGATCATATGGTGAGAGTATATTTAGTTTTATAAAATACTGCAGAGCCATCTCCCAACGTGCCGGCACCATCCGTGACGAATGAGAATTCCCTTTGCTGCATATTCTTACCAGCACTTGCTGTTATCAGAGTTCTGGATTTAAGCCATTGTAATAGATAGGGTATCTCACTGTCATTTTAATCTGTAATTTCTTAATGATACATGACATTGACATCTTTTAATATGCTGATTTGTCATTCTTTGGTGAAGTAATATACTTTCTTTTTGCACGTAGATATCTGAAAGAAAAAAATTCCCTGGGTAAAGGAAAAAATCCATGCCTCAGTAATGACAGGCTGCTTTCCCCAAGTGCCCCTGTCTTTCATCTGCCCGGCATCTAGATCTCTTTTTCTGGCTATGGTCCATCCATTGTCTTTCGTGGAACCTCCTCTGGCATCGTGGGCAGACCTAGGTGCCATCACTTGAGATGTGACCAGCATGAAATCCAAACTCAGCCAATAAGTTTCTTTCTCGAATTTGAATTTTAAGTAGCTAGAAGAAAGGTCTGGGGGCAATAGTTGAGTTTGATTCATTGTAACCATAGGTCCCAACAATGGCATCCCCAAAAATGACTGGCTGAGATTTCCTGGTCCTCAATTCCCAGAGATTCCTTGGCATCCATCCTGCTTGAGGGCCGGTGGTTTAGCTCTTCCTTTCACCCAGCTCTGTCTTGCTTAAGTCAGCCAGCCTGGGTTTATGTGGGTTATAACCAAAGGATCCATACCATAGACTTGTGAGAATCTTTTAAGTCTATGACACCATGTTTATTTCTGTTTTCCCTGTCCCAGGCAGTGCCTGAGACCTGGCGAGCTCTCCATGAACTACCAGATCTATGAATCATTGGACATCTCCTGAGTCCTAGGAATTTTATAAATTTTGTTTCTTTGAATACTTAATAACTACCCTTTAAACAAAGACCCAGAAGATATGTTTCTTGTCCTAAGTTACGTGATTTTAAGTGGTGCACTCCAGCTTGTTGGAGAGCAGAGCTTTCCATGGAACCACACAGCCCCTCCAAACATATTATAAACCTATTAAATAAATCAGTGATTAAACAAATGCGCAAGTAAAAGATGAAAACTAGGAAATCCAGCATGAAGGTGTTTGCTTTTTTTTTTTTTTTAATGAACAAAAATATTAAGACGGTGTGTAATGGTCAGCTTCCAGCAGTGTATTTTTCATTTCCAAGCAGTATATTTTTCATTTCTAAATGTGGTCCATTGATGCTATTTGCTAAAAATAAAGGTTAGAAAATTTCCTCCAGACCTAATGGGAACGGGCACAGAAATCTTTAGTTTAAACACTGTGCCTGGTTGATTCTGATGTACACTGCAGGTGGGAATCACTATAATCGTTAGTTTAGGGTGGGGAGGGCTGTGAGCTTTTGCAATGTCTTACGATATGGTTTTGAGGTCTGTAAGCTTTGAAGGGTAACTTTTTCTGGAAAGGGCAAACAGGCCTTCACATCGTTGGGGGAAAGCTGTGTGGCTCTTAGAACACTTCGGGCTAGGGTTACCATCTCCTGAGTGTGCTCCTAAGACTTCCTGACACTGCCTACCCTATTAATTATGAGCTCCAGGAAATCCTTTCATATTAACAAAATATTCTAATAAGCTGGAAGTTAATCTTTCAATTGCATTAGGAATGCAAACTTCTGAATTTACAAGACCTGCTTGTATCCTGTCGATGTCTGTATCTCCAGTAACTGGTTAGCATAGTTCTAGCAGATAATAGAATAGAATATGCTTACGTAATAGAGCTGAACTTTACCCAGTGTGAGGAAGAGATTCCCACAGTTCAGAGGAGGATGGCTTACTGTACTGATTAAACTTGGATTTGGAGTCACATCAGGGAAAGAGTAGTTTATGCTATAAATAATATTTAGGAAATATTTTTATGGAAACTTTATGAAACTCTAAATTCCTCCTAGATGGGGCATATGAGAATCTGTTAGGGACTCTCTGTAACGTGGCAGGCAAAATGGTTGGAGGTTTACTTGGTCAGAAGTAGGTTCAAATTCTCTTTCCGCCACTTGCTTATTGAACGTCCCCGGATCTCTCTAAGCCTTGGTCTCCTTGTTGCTCAGGTGGAGAAACTTCTAGGGCCATGGTGCCAATTCCAAGCTGTAGTGACATACACATGCTCTCAGAAATTGTGCGTCCGAGACCAGGTCTTTTACTGTTGAATTATCCTCCTTATCATCCTTCTCACATTCCATTTTGTCCAGGCAACTGAACATTTACATGAAATATTCAAATCTTCATCATCTCTGTGTGTTTTCATACATACATAAAAGCTCATCATTAAGTGATGTGACTTATATGAATAAAACCGGTTTTATCTTTATAGATTTTCTTTTAAGATTTTCCTATAGCTTTGACTTATAAAGACAAGGCATGATAAAGTGGTTGTTTTTTAATGCCTCAATTCTGTGAAACTCCATTGGTTTTCACACAGATGAAATGCATATTAATAAAATATGACACCTTTGCCTTAGAAATCTACAACAAGAAAAGCCTCTGTGATTATATAAATATTCTTTGTCTGGCAGCTATTATGGCCAAGAGCAAACATGGGGCTCAATTACAGAATGGGGACACCAGGCAACGAAATTACATGTTTGGTGCCTGTCACTCACAGGACAAAATAATCTGCTATTCCGAGCTTCCCTGTGGTTCCTCAGCCTTCTATTGTTTTGAGGTTGTCTTGCTCTCAGCTTGGGTCTCTGTGACTGGTGCATCCCCTGGAAGAGCTCATATTTCTAGGCAAGTCTGTCATCCTTAAGAGTTTTATTTGCTTTTACTGTTTTTCAACTAAAGGCAAAAATACAGCTGGAAGATAAAAATGCATTCACCTGTGATTTCAATCATCTGTCCTCCCTCTGTCTGTCCTTCCGTCTATCCATCATCTTCCCTTCTGTCTTTCCAAGCATCCAGCAATATCTTTGGTGCCCCACCTGTGTGATTCTTTCATTTATTCAGCCCATTTCTGTGAAGTGCCTTCTTCACGTTGAGCATGTTTCACGTGCCTAAAGAAAAAGCAACCGTGATTCTGAATTTCATGGAGCTGACAGTCAAGTAGGGGAGAACCATTAACAAAATAATCATACATGTGAATATTCATATTCATGGATATAATGCCAAATTTGGTAAATGCAGTGAAAGAATGGTAAGGGAATCAGGAGAGCTTATACTAATAGGGGGAGGGTAAATTAGTCCATGAGTTCATGGACACTTTTCTGAAGGGACTAAAGACTGTGCTAAAGTTTAAAGAATGGGCAAGAATTAATTAGGAGAAAAGAGGTGGGGTGGATGTCTCAGGGGAAAGGGGGCAGCGTGTACTGTCCAGTGATGGAGGAACATGTGGGTGGGGAGTTGGAGATCTCAAGTGTGATTGGAGCAGAGAGAGAAGGCAGGGGAGGGGCGGGAAGGCCAGGAGGACCCGTAGAGCTTTGAAGGCCATTTTCAGGAGCTTGGATATAATCCAAAGAGTATTCAAAGTATACCAAATAATACAGGGGTACCTGTCTGCTGAAGGGAAGAACTAATTAACAGAGGACAGTGGGGGTTTGGATAGCACACTCAGCAGACTCTCTCAGCAGTTGAATAAGAGGTGCTGGAGGCTGAACATGGTGTTAAAACAGTGGAGAATGATGGAGAAACATTTCATTCCGGAATCCTGGAAGGTAGTTGGGGACAGAATTTGCAGACAGACAAAATGCACGTGAACAACACAAGCTGGCATAACAAAGGTAAGAAATGTGGTAGGCAGCTGAGACAAGGTTAGAGTGGAATGGCTTCTTGGGGTTGGAACTTAACATGAAACAGGAAAGGAAGGAAGAGCTCAGAAGGCGTTTCAGACACGCAAGTGAATAGAGCCATAGGGAGGAGATTTGGAAAATATGTATGGAGGAAGATGAGAAGACAACAGAGAAAAGATGTTGAGAGCAATGGCACACAGCAACGGCAGTCTTTCCACAGTGATTAATCATAACTCTCTTCGTTTCCTGGCAAAAAGCTAGCTCAAGTTGTCATAATATAAAAAAGCAAATCTATCTGATTACGTAGGTGACAGACACACCTGTAAAGGGCTCAGGTATAGCTGGATCCAGTTGTTCAAATGATGATGCCAAGACTTTCTCTCTCTCGGTCCCTTGGCTGTGCTTTTCTTGAACAGGCTTCATTCTCACGAAGTCTCCTTTTTCTCAGTGGCAAGATCTGGGGTTACCTCCTACCAGCTAGATAACCCAGTGGTAGAATCTTCATTTACTGCTAGTTTTAACAAGAGTTCATCATGTCTGTGATAGTGGCCTAGTTGATTTCACGTGTCTATCCTTGAACCAATTGTTGAGACCAGGAGAGTTGGTGCTCTGGTCTTCCTGGCCAGGATTAAGTATATTTCTTCACTGCAACTGGTGGTGGTGGTGGTGGTGGTGGTGGTGGTGGTGGTGACGACGGCTCACTGTTCCCTCCCCCAAGCCAGATGGATTGGAAGAAGGGAGGAAAGTTTCTCCATTGCAAAGTAGAATGTTATTAAGAGAAAAAAGAAAAGATGTGCACTGGGGAGGTGAGCGGGCAAGCAAATAATACAGAGGTTTTTGTATCACAGGATGCCACGTGGACGGTCTGGTGAGCTCAGAGGGAAGCCTCATTTTAAGAGATTACTTTTTGGCTCATGAGAAATGAATAATCTTGGAGCCACATGCTGATTTATAAAAACCTGGAGGGTTGTCCTTTATGGAACAGCCACGTCTGTATTCTATCCTTGAGATTAGTGGTATTTCCTAGAAGGTAGAGAAGCTTCAAATGTCTGACTCTTCCTAAGACTGGGGCCAAATCACTGGCTCGGGCTAGTGTTCTGTTCCTAAGTTGGCATCGATTCGTTCATCTGGTATTTTATAAAACAGCATGAAAATTGTCATAAAATTGGGAATTGAATCATATCTGAAAGATAAAATAGAACTTCAGTCATTCTTTCTCATTTTCTGGTAGAGGGAGATTGAGACAGGTTTTTGATCATAATTCAGGTAGGATCTGTCCTTAACAATGATTCAAGAGGGGCATCTAATTTAGAGCCCTTGTTCTTTCATAGGCTTCCCCCCCATGTTCTTCTCTGAATTATTTCATCTTTTAGGTAGACTTTTTTAAAATTTAATTTTATGTTCTTTTCATTTTATCTTGATTAAGCTTTGAAAGGCCTTTCTGAGGAACTTATTCTGACTGATACTTAATTTTAAGGTATTCTTTCCTGGTTCATAATAGCTTTTGTTATTGTATAATTAAAAACAAAATTAAAATATTTCTGCCCCCCTCACTTTTGTGAAGCCTATAATCCAGCTCCCAGCGACAATTGGGATGTCACAACTGAATGCAGAGCGTGGAGCCTTCTATCTGTTGCAACTAAATTAAAACTCCAATAAAAGGAAACAAAGTAAATATTAAATAATTTCACAGAGATGATGAAACTTTATCACAAATGAACTCATTTATGAATTCAGCACTCTCATTGTTAGTCTTTTCAGGGTTCTAGGGCAAATGGATGGCAGGATTAAATCGCTGATACTTAGCTCAGTGCGCACCACCCTTGTGTGGCTGGCAGGTCCCTGCTGAAGTCAGATGATGCCCAGCCTCATCTGAAAAGGAGAAGGGTAGAAAAGGTAAAAGAGAACCAGAAAGGACAGGGCCTCCTCTCCTGCCCCACTCGGAAATGTCCAGAAGACTTGTGGAAGGTAGAATTCCAGAGATGGCTCCCCCAAGATTCCCATATCCTGGTTTTTCAATCAACATTAATCTAAGCACTGGCATGAAGGGATTTTGTAGATGTGAAGTCCTGAGCCAGTTGACCTCAAGATATGGAGATTATATGGGTTTGACAAATCAGGTGAGCCCTTCAAAAATTAAGAGTTTTTAGTGGGTGGCAGAAGAACTAGAAGTCAGAGATAGTCAAGAATCTTTTAGAAGTGCTCAGTAACCTAAGACAATCCTGTTTTGAAGACGGAGGGAGCTGCACGCAAGGACTAGGAAGTTCTATTCCTAGTTGACAACCAGCAACTGTCCAGATGAGACTAGTCTGGCTGACACCTCCACTTCATTTTGGTGAGACCCTGAGTAGGGAGCTCACCCAGCCCGCTCAGACTTTTGCTACTTCCAGACTTAACAGAATTGTGAAATAATAAATGGATGGTTATTTGTAATTTAGTTTCAAGTAATTTTTTCATAGCATATAAAACCAATTTAGGAGTTTAAAAGTCAGGTACAGAAGGTCCCATATTATTAACTGGACACCAGAACTTGGACATATATCTCTCAGACTTCAAAGTCAGCCTCTCAGAGTCGTGGCAACTGATCTGCTAAAAGTTTGCAAAGAGAAAAAAAGAAAGAAAAGAACTGATCTATTAAACATACGTGCAACTCGACTGCAAATGATGGCACTACGTATGTCTCAGTACTTATTTAACAACCGTTTTTAAAATGTCTTTAAAAAACATTTTTAAATGGAGAGATAAGAAAAATTGAAATCTAACAGTTCCTTGCTCAAGTAATTATCTCTCTGTTCTATCTTTAAATATTTTAGTGACACTCTACCTGCAAGATCAAGAGCAGACTGGTGAGAAGTGGAAAACATAACTTCTCGAATGCAAGTTTCATGATGGTAGAATTGGGTCCATTGAATTCCTTTCATATCCCCACAGAAAAACATGTACTGAAAGAATGAACAAGTCAGAGGAGGCGTTTGTCAATGTCTGGAGACTTTTTTGGTTGTTGCACCTGAGGAGAAAGATGCAGTTGGCATCAACTGGGTAGAAACCAGGATACTGTTCCACATCCCCAAACCCACAGGCAGCCTACTTCCCACCCTCCAGCACAATATCATCTGGCTAAAAATGTCAGTATTACTGAGGCTGCTAGATCTTAAAGGCGGCTTTTTCTTTCTTGATGTGATAAACTTCTTTTCTTCCACTTACGTATCATGGTAACCATCAAGCTTGTTCTTGATTTTTTTTTTTTTTTTAACCTACCATGCATTTATTTTTTACCTACCCATGATTTTTTTTTTTTTTTTTAGTTGCATAAAAAAAAAATGCATTTGCAGGGGGCATTGGACCGACTCTTTCCAAACCAGGCTCTGAATAATCATCACAGCCACCATCAGTGAACACCAACTCCATGGCGGGAACCAGACCACACAATTGATTGTATTGTCTCCTTGAGTTCTCATGGAAATTCTGCAACACAGACTCTATTTTTCCCATTTCACAGAAACCTTCAGGGGAAACCTAAAGACCACAGAATCTTGGTAACATTGCCAAGACCATAAAGCTGGTGAGTGGCAGAGCCGTACCCAGACTCCAAATCCCATGTCCTGGTAACTGTGCTTTATGTCCCCTCCTTTGCCCATTGTGACTGGACTTGCTTCAACTTTTGTTTTAGAAAATACCTGAATGCTTTTTCTTTCTCTGACCTTTCCTTCTCCATATAGTTGACATTATTTTCAACCTACTGCCATTCCCTCTTTATCATAGTATTTTTGAAGAATCTGATTATTTTAGCATGTTGTTATCTAATTAGCACAAGGGTAGTTAAGGAAAGTAAAATAGAAAACTGGGGCAGTTTCTAACTCACTATTGAGAAAGCAGACCCATCTTTTCAAAATTGTGCATTTGATTATATGTTACCACCTTGCATTAGACACTTCAATGGCTTCCTATTTTCTAAAAGAAACCCCACATCTTGAATGCAACCTACAAGACCCTGCATGATCTGACTTACATCTATCACTCATAGTTTAGGTAGGCCAGGCTTGAGGGGCATATCGATTCAAACATATCTGAACAATCCAGCCACACTGAAGGTTTACGGTATTTCTTGCTCACTCAACAGCCCAGACAGATGTTGTAGTTTGGCTAGTGGTTTTCCTGGGCGACGTGGGCTCTTTTAATTCTCTGGCTTTTTTTCCCCTGGGGCCCCCTCCTCATCTTTGAATGGGAAAGAGGTCATGGAGCATGGATCATGGGGCATGGAGCAGGGAGGAAGAGCAGCTGTTCCTTCCAAACCAGGTGCCCGCAGGTTCCATTTGCTGGAACTCTTATCACAGGACCACACCTCACTGAAAGGGAGGCTGGGAAATGTAGTCTGTCTGTGTGCCTTCAGACTAGGAGGACGTGGATTTGGCGGGCCGCTGATAGTCTTTCTAAATCAATCTATGACTCTCATCCTCTCTAGGTATGCTACAGCTACGCTGTTCCACTCTGTCCTTATCTGTCCACAGGGCCACGGCATGTACTTCATGTAGACATATAGAATGAACCTACTCCTCTTATTTGGTGAACTCTCACATGCTCTTTCTTCGGCTCCCAGCTCATGTATGAGTCCTCCAGAGAATGCCTTAGACATGCCCCATCAGCCATGTTCTTGTCATGTGCTGTCACAGAACCTTGTTCATTTCCTTCATCACACTTACCTCCATTAAAAAAAAAAATCTGCATTTATGTGATGATTTCATTACTGTCTGAGTTGCCCCTTAGATCACAAGTTCCAAGACAGGAGTGACTCTTGTTTGTACTGTATCGTAAGTACCTAGCACAATTCCAATTGCCACTCAATACATATTTGTCAAATATATATATATATATGGCATTAGAACCCTGTCAGTAGAGTCAAGCAGTGGCATAGATCATGTTCTTATCCTCGGACTGCTTTATAAACTTAAGTTGCTGAGTTATTCAGGAGACAGTTTGGAAGTGGAGTTGTGAAACTTCCTCTCTACATGTGGATTTCTTTTTATAGATCTCTCTGTTTAGTCCTTTACTCCCTATTTATTAATTCATCAAATATATATTACTGAGTTTGCATCAGCCATTATACGGGGTCCTGAGAATATGCAAATAAATTAATTTGCATATGCAAATAGTCTGTCCTCAATGAATTCTGGGTAGCAAAGGAAACTGATATCTATTCAACACAGTAGGCAGTGCCATTACTCCTGCTATAGCAGGTATGAGCGAGAGTGTAAAAGACATTAATTAATTATTGGGTGGCACCTGTGTCTCAAAGGAGTAGGGTGCCGACCCCATATACCAGAGGTGGTGGGTTCAAATCCTGCCCTGGCCGAAAAACAAACAAACAACAATAACAACAACAAAAAAAAAACTGTGAAAGACATTATTTTATGTTGGCCAGGAGATCTCTATTTTTCAGAGAGCTTTTAGAGATGTTATCACCTTTCATACCCCAAATAATCTAGGCCAGGTAAGCCACGTTGTATGGACTCTGACTCTGTTTCTCCAATGACTAAAGAGAAGCTCAATGAATTTATGAGAAATGCTGGGAACTTATAGTTGCTGCAGTGTAGGGGTCTGGGGGACAGGGTTGTCCCTAAGGTGGTGCAGGGACTGGGATGCCCAAACTGAAAGAACACTTCTGAGCTTTCATAGAAATGGTTATTATCAACTATTCCAGGTATATTTAACATTTTAATAATCTGTGTGGCCTTTCCAGCCAGAAGACTATGAGCCCAACTTTCAAACTGTATTATGTCTACTAAACTATGTTTCCTCAGTACATAATTTTATTCTCTTTTTTAAAAATACATTTTTAGGCTTGGTCTTTATAGCTCAAGTGGCTAGGGTGCCAGCCACATACACTACAGCCGGAAGGTTTGAATCCAGCCCATGCCTGCCAAAAACAATGACAGTTACAAAAAATAGCTGGGCATTTTGGCGGGCGCCTTTAGTCCCAGCTACTTGGGAGGCTGAGGCAAGAGAATTACTTAGGCCCAGGAGTTGGAGGTTGCTATGAGCTATGATGCCACAGCACTCTACCGAGGGTGACATAGTGAGACTGTCTCAAAAAACAAAACAAAACAACTTTTATAGTTAAAGGATACTACATCTGTAATAAAAGAAATCACAAAAGAATATAAGTCAAGTGAATTTTTCTTTATTTCTCTAGAAAACCAGTCCCTGAATCCTCTCCTGAGAGGCAGTGACAACTTCTGTATCAGTTACGAACATTGTGTGAAGCCTATGTACTGTTGAATATATGCAGGACTATACTATTCTCTTGAGTCTGCTGTTTGCATTTTTTGCTTAATATAGCTTGGAAGATTTTTTGTATGTAGACTACCTCATTCTTTTTCACTGCTTTAGAGTATAATCCCATAATGACTATTTCTTTATTTAATCATGTACATATGTATATATAACACATTATGTAATAGAGATTATATTACATATATATAAAATAGTCAAATCATCTCTGCAAAATTTATGAAAAAGTACAATCTACATGTCTTATATCTACAAATAAATATGGATTATTCATTTATCCATAAAAAATCCATTAAACCAGGAGTAGGAGAACAAGACCCCCAAGACCAGATCTGGCCCACCACCTATTTTTGTAAATTATTTTATTGGAACACAGACACACCCATTTGTTTATGTACTAGCAGAGTTGACTAGCTAAGAGAGAAACTTTATATTCCCAACAAAACATAAAATATTTACTCTCTGGCCTTCCATAACATAAATTTACCAACTCCTGGCTCTCATATGGTTTATTTCATTATTTAGGTCCTATCTGTAAGGACTAAATAGATCAACCTTACATGGATTTTTTTTGTTTGTTTGTTTGCTTACCTGTATTCTCAGGTAGGTGTTTATGTTGTTTATAATCAATGTTGCAATGATCTTCCTTATACATAAGGTTTTGGGCAAAGTATATTGTCCATATAATAGATAATTAGTAGTGGATTTGCCAGAACTATTATTCTGTGCATTGCACATTTTTATAGATATTACCAAGTTTCTCTCCAGGGAGTTTGAACCAATCTTCACTCACACATAACAGGGTTTGAAAAGGCCTGTTTCTTCCCATCTTTACCAACCACTGTATAGATGCCCTATGTATTTTTAAAATTATGAAAATGGTTGACTATCCTTATATATATTCAAAAGTCATATTATCTCCCCTAAAGCAACATACTAAAGATTTTTCTCACTTTTAAGGATTGGGGTGATGTTTATTTTTAATTTTTTTTTACAGTAGGAGAATTAGTATTGTTATATTTGAGGTATGAATTTTATATACTTCTGCCAGCCACTTGTCTTTCTGCAATAAAAGCAAACAAGAAAATTTTGAATATATAGTAGTACTTCTAATTTGTTTCTTGGAAAGATAGCCTATATTTTAAGATTCAAAAGATCTTGCTTATTATAAGGATCATTTTTAGGAAATAATTTTATTAAACTTCCATGTTTTCTTCTAAAACTTTTAATGTTTTATTTTATTGACTTGCTTGAGATTATTTTTGGCAAATGAAGTAATGTACAGATTCGATTTTATTTGATTTTAGTTTTAGAAAAGTTCTCAGGGGTCCCCAATCCATCCTTTAGATAACCTCTTTCCTCACTGATACAAAGTACAAACTTTATCATAAATCAAATCTCCATCTGTATTTGGGTCTCTTTTTCAATTTTTATTTTATTAATCTTCCCATTCCTGGGTCAGGCATTGTGCTAAGCAATTTACATTCATTACCTTATTATTCTAACTATATAACGTCTTAGCTTACAAGGCTAATCCCACCACCTCCTTGCTTTATCTTTTTAGAATTTTTCTGGTTATTTTGTATCATTATTTTTCCCCTGAGTTTTTAATTAGTTTGTTCCCTTCCCCCCAAATTTCAATTCAACAACAAAATATACTTTCTGAAATTTTAATAAGGATTGTGTTACATTCATATATTAATTTAGGGAGATTGGACTTCTTGCAAGATTGAGTTATCTTAACCATGAATGGCAAATACCTTTCCATTTATTAATACCATCTACATCCTAGCAGTTATATTTTATACATGTAGTTTACTGGGGCTGTTATAAGAAAATAACACAGACTGGTGGCTTAAGCAGAAGAAATTTATTTTTTAGAGTTCTACAGGTTAGAAGTTCAACACCAAGGTGCCAGGATAGGCCTGGTTTCCTGGTTGCAGATGGTCACCTTCTTGCTGTGTCCTTACATGTCCTTTCCTGGCCTGAGAGAAAATCTCTGATGTCTCCTCCTCTTCCTATTTATTAAGATCTCACTCTTATGACCTTATTTAATTATCCCATTAAAGATCCTGCTTTTAAATTCAGTTATATTGAGGGGTAGGTCTCCAAAAGATGAATTTTAGGGAACAAAATTCAGACCATGACAACACAGTTTTTTAGATCCTATGTATTTCTTATGAAATTTAGTTGATGATTTTTTTTGTTTGTTTTTGGCTTTTGAAATGAAGTCTAGTATTCCATTATACTTTCTAGCTGTTTTCATTCATATCTATATCATACTGTCTATGCAAAACGTTAGGAAATTATCCACTCTTCTAAACTAACAAACCAACAATAAATTTAATAAATTTGCCTTTTCATTACCTTTGATTATTTATGGCTATTGATTACCAAATATAATAAATTATGCCAGAAGGCTACAAATCGCATTTGGGCTTGTAGAACCATTCTTTTCAGGTGCTAATTTTTTGCTTGTTTTTTTGTTTTTGTCATGTACATTTTATTTAGGACTTTTGGGATCAGTACTTATGTCTGATTGATTGGTTGTTTTCTGGTGCTTTGTCAAAAGTTGTCATCAATGATGTTAGGGCTTCAGAAACTGATTTCACACGTGTGTCTCTGTGTTTCTTCTGTGTGTTTTGGAACATTTTACACATGTTTAAAGTTTTGTGTTCATTGAAGGTTCATTGAATTCACCTGAAAAACTCTTGGGCCCTAAGAATTGTTTGGGAAGGAGCAGTGAGAATACTTAAGTTGGGGTCCCTGGAAGAGTGGCTGATATGAGACTTCTTGTCAGCATGATCTATGGGGAGATTGCTCACAGAAAAGGTGTGTAAGGAAGCAAGGATGCGGTTCCAGGTGTACTTGAGCTTCAAGCTAATACCATGGAGAGTTCTGGGGGCTGGGCATTCAGCACAATCCCAATGTCAGCCGAACATTGGCTACCACCTGCCCCACTGGCCAGCTCCACCTCTCCAGGCAATGGGGTGGAGGTACAAACTCCCAGAAAAGACAGGAGGCTCCCACTGGGCAGAGGGTAATGCTCTGGTGGAGAAGGGAATGTCTGAACTAGCAGACAAATCTTAGCCTCTGGGGCTGGGAGCCCTGGCCCAGGGAAGGGTCGTGGACCACCAACGGCTTCCACTGCAGGGTAAGAAGGTCTTCAACAACTGGACACTTTGGTTACTATCTTCCTCAAGACAGTTTTTCTAGCACAAAATTAGAAACATATTCAATCAAACCCTTCTCAACAAATTTGTATTCTTTATACCCGTGATCACCATGAATTATTTTACTTTCTTAAAAATGGTTTTAAAACCTAGGAATATTTGTTACACAAGAAAAGAGTAATGTTTAGGGTAAAATGTTGAAATATCTCTTCAGCTCCCTGTCCACCTCTCTTCCCCAAATCACACTGTTCCTCCTTGGAAATAGCTACTATTAGGTTGCTCTGTGTGTGTGTGTGAATGTACGTGCATGTGTGTTCATGGGTATGCATGTGTGGGTACAGTATATATCTATGTGTGTGTGAGATATACAAATACATGAATATACAGAGTGCTAAGCATTTGCACAGCACTTATTTATAAGAAAACAAGGAAGTCGGTTTAAAGAGGTGACCACACAGCCAGCACAATTGTCACATTTTCTGATGCAGACTGGTTTATTCCTCCAGTGGAAAGTGATAAACTTTCAGGCTGAAGTTCCCAGTCTACATGTGGGAAAAAAGAGTTTGAACATTCAAAAGAAAACGTAGATTAGCATCCAGGTTCAGTGAAGCCAAGGCCATTCTCAAAGGAAGTGAAGAGGGTAGAGAGGAGGCTCACCAGCAAATCTTCCCAGCGTCAGAGGCTCAAGCAATCTCTTTCAACTGAGAAAAGTCATATGATTAGAAAACGATTCAGTTATCTCTTCTTTACCTTCCTCATTTTTCTATATAAACCTAGTAAGCATTTTTCAGCAAATTCTTAGGTCATCCTGGGTATGTTGTTTAGCAATCATAATCTTTGGACCCCAGTTGCCTTCTCTGTCATCTGGGAATAATAGAATGACTTTTTATAGGGTTGCTGTGGGTTTAAATGAGATGAGGTTTGCAAAGCATTTAGCATGGTGCCTAGCATAGGGTAAACACTCAATGAGTTATTGTTGACTGATTACATGTGTTTTTCTGGCACACTAATTGCTTAAGAATACCATTATACATTATCATTTTTTTTCCAACTTAGATATTAAGGAAGCCTGTGAGGTTTATAGAGACAAATACCAAACTATCCTTCCCCAAAGTAAAGCACAAGAAAAACAAATGTCTGGTATGACTCATGTGTCCCAGTGTTGGGCTGCTGGATTACCCAGATGTTAGTGAAGCAATTTCTTCTTGTAAATGAATAACTCTTGCCAGGTGTTTCTGCCTTTTGGATATAGAGAAGGTGAGTATTGATTGAGAAATCACAGTCCAACATGGCAAATGCAAGATCCCCATCAATTGCAGGCTTGCCAGTTACTTGACAAAAAATAAGCAAATGAACAAACAGATCCTTAAAGCAGCTGAGCAGCATTTGAAAAGGGTTCCTCTCTGGCTAAGCTGTCATCTCTTAGGAGTGCGGTGGTGAGCTGGAGAGCTAGGGATTAATTTCTTTCAGCCCGTTCTCTCAATGGGCCCTTCTGAGTCAGGAGGCATGCTCGCAGGAGAAGGCAGCATTTGTGGGAACAAATGTCCCCTGGCACCCCATTCCAGCTTCGGCTAATAAGTAATTTCATCTTTGAGCCTTCTGTGGATCTTAGAAATGTCTATTTTTTCAAGATTGCTAATTGTGTGTGTCCTCCTTGGGGAGATGGCGGCAGAGAGGAGTCTGCTGCTGCTGCTTGTAAAAGAAACCCTCAGGGAGGCCTGGAATGGAAGGAAAGCCCTCTAGCATGGGGGTAAGTGAAGTCTGCTCCGTTTCCCTGATTGCTAAGAAGGGAAGGCCACAGAAGGCCCTTAGGTACCTCTTGGTGGTTTTGTCATTTGGAAAGACCCCAAAATGTAGCCGCAGAGTGTGCCAGTCACTACTCACAGAGACTTTGAATAGAGCTGAGTGGTCTTGACTAGAATTACTATTGTGCATCCGTTCCTTGTCTGACTTCCAGGCCATGCAGCAGCTCTTTTGATATGTGTGCATTTCCCCAGTTTGGAGATTTTGCTGGCAAAGTGCACGGTTGACAGTAGACACAGTGCCGGCCCTCTGCAGAGCTGGCAGGGAATAGGGTAATGTACTCAGCACCCACAGAGCCCAAAGTCACTTGAAAGAGACTTCATCTAGATGGTCTCCAGATGAAGTTGGCAGGAAGATAAAAGGGATGTAGGGCTTTAATCTGGGCCACATTGTTTGGTTTCAGTGATGGTTCCAGCAAACATTTCATCCGTTTTCATTCTTAGAGATGAAAATGTCTTTCCAATCCACACGGAGAAAGATGTGAAAAGATACAGGAAGAGCCCGAGTGAGAGGAGAGGATAGGAGAATGCACAGTATAGACCCTCCACAGTCATATTTTCCAACCTCAGACTTTCTGCAGAAACTGCTGCAGTGTAAACCTGAGAGCGCATTATAATGCTTTCCCCTGAAGACCAGTCATAGCAGAGAGAGAGGGTGTTTGCAGAGGCGTCCCCAACTGTTAGCCAATCAACAATTGTGGTCCACAACTTTTCACTGAGCTTCTCTACTTCCAAAACGTTGTTCTTCTTTTTCTTCTTCTTTTCCCCCTCCCCCTTCCCTCCCCCTCCCCTCCCCCTCCTCCTCCTTCTTCTTTCCACGAGTAAGGTCCCAGTTGTCCCCTTCAGTCTTCTGGAAAACAAAGCACTGGCCACTTAGTTTTCCCGTCACCTTGTCCTTTGTTCCCCACTACTCACCCCTTCTGCTCGGTTTCACGGTTGTCTTCAGTACGTGAGTGTTCATCCAAACTGCCTGCTGCGGTTTCTCCTTAGTTCTCTGGGCTCAGTATAGGCCTGGTATATTCACTAATTAATATAATAAAAGCAGTAAACATTCACGGACACTTCCTATCTGTCATGCACTGTGCTACGTGCCTCAGAGAAATCATCCAAGTTATCCTCCAAAGCAATCCTATGTGTTGACATTGTGACTATTCTCAGTGTGCAGGGAAGCAACCTGAGGCACACGGGGATTTTTTTTTTTGGGTGGGGGGATGGGCAATATGCTATTCAAGAACACATACATTTAAGTTGTCTTTTTAATTTTTTTAAAGACAGAGTTTCACTTTGTCCACCTGGTTAGAGTGCTATGGTGTCACAGCTCACACCAACCTCCAACCTCCAACCTCCAACTCTTGGGCTCCAGCAATTCTCTTGCCTCAGCCTCCCAAGTACCTGGGACTATAGACGCCCTTCACAATGCCTGGCTATTTTTTAGAGACAGGGCTGGTCTCAAACTCGTGAGCTCAGGCAATCCACCAGCCTCTTCCTCCCAGAGTGATGCAATTGCAGGTGTGAGCCACCACGTCTGGCCTTGTCCTTTTTAATTTTTAAATTATAGTTGGCCCTCCACACCTGTAGGTTCTGCATCTGATTTCATCTAACCACAGATTGAAAATATTTTTAAAGATCGCAAGTATACTAAACATATACAGATTTCTTTTTCTTGTCATCCTTTCCATAACACAATGTAACAACTGTTTACATAGCATTTACATTATATTAGCTATTATAAGTAGTCTAGAGGTGATGGAAAGAGTATAGAAGGGTGTGTATATGTCATATGTAAGTATTAATACTGTGTCATTTATGTCAGGGGCTTGAGCATCAAGGATTTTGGTATCTCTGGGAAATCCTGGAAAAAATTCTCCATGGATATCAAGGGACAACTCTATTTATATTAAAATAATTTCAGACTTAGAAAATGTTTGCAGAAATAATCCAAAAAATGACCACATATCCTTCACCCATTTTCCCACCTGTTTACATCTTATAAAACCTCAGTAAAATTAGGAAAAAATCCATGCAATTAGGTAAATACTGTCACCTAATCTACAAATCTTATCCAGCTTTTATATATCATTAATGTCCTTTTTTTCTGGTTTAATTCAAAGTTAAATGCCTCAGCTTTTCTTTCTTTTGTATGACTGTTTTCGTTACCTACACATTACAGCTGCTTGAACAAATTGCCCACAGGTTTGGTGGCTTATAAACTACACCAGAACTATTCCCTCATAATGAGATTTAGTAACAAATTTATTCTCTCACAAGTCTAAAGGCTAGAAGAGTAAAACTACATCATCAGGGTCGGTTCCCCTGGAGGCTCTGAGGGAGAATCCTCTTCCAGCTCCTTGTGGCTGTGGAGATCCTTGATTTGGGAATCCATAACTTCAGCTTCTGAGTCTGTCTTTACAGGGTTTCTTTTCTCTCTGTCCCTGTGTATTCTCCTTCTCATCACTTAGAAAGACACAATCACATTGGCAAAGACCCTCGTTTCAAATAAGGTCCCATTCAGGGGTACGAGGTGGACATATCCCTGTTCCCCATTCTTTGGAAACCCATTCTAATGGAGGACATATCAGAATGGGGTACTGTGGTGGAGCCCCAAGACAACCCATTCCAATGACCCCCATGCTTTTGACTATAGAACATCCCTTCATTTGGGACATTTTGATGTTTTTCTGATGTTTTCTCATATTGAGATTTAGATCATACATTTTGGGGAAGACACCACAGAAATGATGTCATGTCTCCAGTGCTTCAAATCAGGAGGCACACAGGGTCAGTTTGTTCCTTTACTGAGGATGTTAACTTGGAAACCTAGTTAAGATAATGTCCTTCAGTTTTTCTCCACCACAGTTACAATTTTGCTCTGCAATTAGTATCTTGAGGCAGGATGCTTTAACACTATGTAAACACCCTGCTCCTTGTCACTCTTTGTCCACTCATTTCTGTTGAGATATAATTCAGATACTATCAAATTCACCCTTTACTGTATGTACAATGGTGTATAATAATCATCATTATCTAATTAAAGAATGTTTTCATCATCTCCAAAAGAAATTCTTACTCATTAGCCATAATACCGTATTATTCCCTCGTCCCTGCCTCTACTGACCAATAATCTAGTATCTATCTCTCTAGGTTGTGTGCTCTGCTGCTCATTAATTTTAGCATACATTGGCAATTCTTACTTACACAATTACTACTCTAGTCTATGACATATGGTGATATTTTTAGGCCGTTCGTATTTGAAGACTGAAAATTATGATGACCCGTCCAAAGGATTAAATTATGTGTGCTATTATTACATGACTTGTATGCCCAGGACAGTCCTGCTGTCCACTGACATTTGTCATTTGTCTCAGACAAAAGCATCCTCTTGGAGAAGTTTTATGGTACGCCCAGTTACCCATCACTCAGGTTGTCTATGGTAATGTTTAACACATTAAATCTACTTCTGTAGTTCTAGGAGGGTCTTGTACATACAAGGATTTGTAGGGGACTTATTATGTCCCTCCCTCTCATATTTTAAAGAAATTATTTCTGCCCTGAACATATTCCCTCACAAAATCAGGGAGAAAAATGCTCTTTGTATTTCCATGTGATCTTTTTTTGAGTTGTGCATGACATTACGGTTTAATCTCTTGCCTCTTCAGCAAACTTCTACCTGAGACCATGACCCACTCCACTTGTTTTCACGTCATAGATGTTTTTGTAGTTGCATGTACGTACCTTCAGTTGTAGTAAAGATATATTATGCACCTTGAGTCATGGTTCATGGCCCAGAAGTTTTGCCATATTGAAATCTCCAAATGTAGAGTAAAGCAGCCATTGATTGCTTTACATTTATTTTCAGCCATGCTCCCTGTGTCTCTCATTGGTTCACAGAGATGCTTAATTTTTTTTCTCATGGATCACTGCTAAACTGGAGGATCTTATGGTGCTGCAATTGATTTTTTAGTATTATGAAAAATAAATTTAATCATTTTAGTTTGGGCCAATAATTCCAGATCTTAGAGATGTATTTAGCAGGAGTTCCTGGCTATGTGCATTCTGTAAGATTGTTGAAGAGAGTGGTACTTGGATAAACAACCATTTATTAAGTGTTTAATGTATGCTAGGAATTGCATTAGCTACTCCCCAAAGGTTATTTCAGTAATACAAAATTTCTTGCCTTTGTATCTGTGACTCTATCATAAAACAATGGCTATATAGATTTTCATGAAATTTGGAAGTTACTTGGGGATGGCTGTACTTTTATTATAGGCTTTGTAGATAGGATCCAGGATTACTTTCTAGGGACTCTGGGAGATGATGCCAGGACAAGGACAATTGTTCTCCAGAGCAATGCAAGAATTGGTTTGCAATGGATTATAAAGGATTGCTTTGCATAAGATCATGAAGGACTCTGTGTATATTGAGGGTAAGAAGCAAAACATAGATTTACTCATTACTGTATTGAAAAGTATTAGGGAGACCAGTTAAATACAGTATGGTGATAAAAGGTCCTTAAATTTCAAAAAGTCCCATTGCAATAACTAAGGGTTGGTATTGTCATTATCCATAGTTTATGGCTAAGGAATTCAAGTTTTAAACCTGAGACTATGACTCACTCCGCTGATCAAACATTATCAAAGTCATGTACTTGCATAATGGGGTATAGTTTGGATTCAATCTGGGATCCTGTTCTCTATGGTTATTTTAGAGATATAGTAAGCATATCAGTTACACAGGGCAATCCTAGTGTCCAATGACATAAATCATACTTGATTGAATGATTATGGCTCAATCTAGTGATTACTCAAGTTGTTCAGAATAAGGTTGAAACCAAGTTACCACTTCTGTGTGGGTCTTTCTGAGAAGAAAGATATCTAAGGGATCTATTAGCACATTTGCTAGCCCAGAAATAGGATTCAAGAAAATTCATGATGAGAGTTACTCATGATGGGAATTGGGCTCAGGAGGAATAATACGGAATTAAGTTGTAAAAAGGGGCTCCTCACCAAGACCATTGGTTCCAAGCTTGGGGAGAGAGCAAAGTCCCAGTAGAAAATGCTCTAGAACACTTAGAAGCTTTTCAAGACTCTAGATGGCAACATGTGTTTAAAAAACAGCATCAGTACATGTGAGAGAGTGGTAAAGGGGAAAGATGAGTAACTTAGGGGCAGAATTATTTAAAATCTTAGAGTTTTGGTAGTTTGCAATTGACAACATGCTAGTTTATCGTGTTGGCTTTGGGTGCGTATACAAGCAGGTGTGGATCTGGGGGCTCCATGTGACTTTTACAATAGAGATAATATCATAACTGCTTATATTTGCTCATTATGTTACTCTGGCATTCTTGAGTCATGATGTCATCTTCTGAGACCCACTCTGTTGGGGTTGTTCTGCAAGTGTATGTGTTGTGTGTGTTTAGTTTGGCCTCAGTGCTACCCAGGTGGAGATCTTTGGTCTGGGTTATCACTAATAAGGCACCACTGATCTTGGCAAGGTTCTACTTGCTGTCTTGAGAACTGTGCCTGTTCATCTCATGTCAACAAATTTCTCTTGAAGAACGGCTGTTCTTCAAAAGCCCCCCAAATGCATTCATCTCCCTAAATCACCTTCCCTGTGGGATGCAGAAACAACTCATGTGTGTCTGAACGAATAGGCAGCAGAGAGAGCCAATTGGGCTCAGAAATATTAATGTAATTTATGCAACAAACACTTTTTATGTTCTAAGATAGAATCATAAATCTCTTTTAATTATTCATATGCAAATGTTGAAAGTATCACATACTCCTATAATGGATGAGGGTCCATAATGACTCCTGTCCTATTCAAATTTAATGGAGGAGAAATAACATACACAGATACTCACACAATCAGGATTTCCTCTGGCCTGATTACAGCACACAGAGGTAAAAGGTATTGGTGGACAACGTACATTCTTAGAGTTTGTGCAACAAACATAGTTCACCCTAAAGATTTAATACTAAAATATTTACAGTCATAACAAAATAATTATTTACAGTCAGCAGTGCTCAGTTATTTATGGACCTTTTGTCACTGATTCCTACCAGGAACAGTATGGAATTCCATGAATAGAGTCCTGAAGGGATTTCACTACTCACCTTTATGAGAGAGTGACAGGGAAAGGAGCAGACAGTAACTCCTGCATTTTGCTGTTTTGGTTTTAAATAGCATGTTTACACATTTCAAATTACCCTGAAACTTTTATTAATTTTCTCAACAGACTTAGTCACAAATTAGTTTTATATGATTGCCAGAAGCAAGTGCCTTATTCCCTAGCAAGTAAGTTAAAGAAAGAAGACCCTGAACTGGTCATTTAATCCTTAATACTAGTCAATTTCTTTTCAGTTGTTGGTAGGGACCAGAAACTCAGGACTCAGGCTTTGTCCTCCATCTTTAGGCTCTATTGACCTCTACCTTGGCTCTATTTTTAAGCAGGCTCTCCCTTGTGGTGACAGGAAAGTGTCAGCAGTTCTAGGCCTGTGTTATACCTAATGCTTTAGAAAACGTGATGCTTCTGGCCATGGTCTTCCCAGCAAAAGTTTCAGATTCCTCTTTGATCAAGTCACATGCTTATCTCTGAGCCAATCTTGACTGTGGCAGAAGGTGGTTGTGTAGTTGGGTCACGTGCTCATCTCTGAGCCAATCATGACTGCTGTGGAAGGTGATTGTGTAGTTGGGTCGGGGTGCTCATCTCTGAGCCGATCCCAGAGTCTGGCACAATGTGACGTTCTGGCAAGAGTGTCGTCCATCTCATAAGGATCCCAGGAGTTGACTGGGAAGACACCCCCACCTCCCCCAATCTCAAGCCTTTTTGTGTAACTGCTGACTTTATGCTTATTATAACTTCAGTCTTACATACCTTAGTTCTGATGAAAGATTTGGAGGATAAAGCAGGTTGAGAGTAATGGTATGGAAGTCATTTGAAGACCAGGCTTGCTTTTAAATATACAAGCCCTTTCTTTCCTGGTAAGAAATAAGCTAGTGAATCGTTTAAGTGAACCATGAAGGCGGGCGTCTTAGGGAGGATATTTAGGCTGCTGGGGGATCAGGATTAAGTGATAAAAGGAAAGGAAAGCTCTGGTGGTGACTCTCCCTGGACACTTTGCATTCTCACCAGATTTCAGAAAATCTCCTTAGCTCTACCCTGAAAATAGACTCCAGTGTCAAATAGATAATGTGTTGCCTAAATTACTGCCACGGTTTCCCGGCCGTCTGGCCGCTCCTCCTCTTCTCGCCCTGGCCGTCAGGGTGCCCTTCACGCAGCTCCTGGAAACCACCGCCCTTCACGGCCCGGGTCCTCGCCAGCTTATCGCCCACCTGGGTCATCAGAATCGTCTCCTTCCGCCCGCTACAGTCTAACCTCATCAGCAGGCCAAGGAATTCTCCCAAAGGTAACTTTCAGCATGTCGTTTTCCAGTTGAAAATGCTTCAAAGACTCATGTCACTCGAGGTGACCGTCGTGGTCCCCTCTGCAGCGACCGCGGGCTCCGGCTCTGCTCGGCTGCAGTTTCCCCCAGAGTCACCCAGCAGCGTTGCCACACGTGTCCCTCCTTCAGGGAACTTTCACTCGCCGTTTCCTTTGCTTGAAATGTGTTTCTTCAGATTCCCTCCTGGCTTGTCCCTTCCTTGTTTTATATCTTTGTCCAAATGTCCACTTTCCATTAAGCCTTTGATGGTGTCACCGTATTCATTTCCTGTGGCTGCTGCAGCAGATCCCCCACCTCCACCCCCACCCCCCGACTTCATTGGCCTAAAACATCACAGATTTGTCATCTTACAGTCCTGGAGGTCAGAGCCCACAGTGTTTCCCACGGGTTGAAATTGAGGGTCGGCAGAGCGGTGCCCCTTCTGGAGGCTCGAGCAGAGAACAGAGTCCTTACCGGGTCAGCTTCCAGAGTCACCTGCCCTCCTGAGCTCAGCCCCCAGCCACTGCCACCTGCAGTCACGTCTCGTCTCTGCCAACTTCATCTCCACATTTCTCTCGCTTGTTTTTCACGAAGATCCTCATGATTCCATTGGACTCACCCAGATAACCCAGGAGAATCTCCCCATTGCAAGATCCTGGACTTAATCACATCTGTCAGGTCCCTTTTGCCGTGTAAATAACATATTCACAGATTTCTGGAATTAGAGCATGGGCGTCTTTGGAGGACTCGCTGCCCTGGCGACCCGGTGTAAACCAGCACCCTCCGCCAACACACACTGTGCCCCACCTGACGTGCTTTGTATTTGACTAATTCGTTCAGTGACTCTATCAAGTAGCTGTGAAAGGGGGAGGGATTTTAGGAAGCACCTGCTATTTTACCAGGGCCTGGAACGTAGCTTCACTCTGAGTAAGTGTTCAACATTTAGTTTTGAAGACAAATTTATTTATTTATGGCTTACCCCACAATAAACAGTAAGATTCCTACTTAGGGCTCCTGTAAATGCTGACGGAGACCAATACTTTAAATATCATTACTCACCAAATACTCTGCTTTTCTGCCTAACCAAGACAACAGGGAGGGAAGGAAGAGCATCACAGACCTGTGAGCTTTACTCTGCAGCCCTGCTGTGCACAGTTTGACTCGGAGGCTTAATACGTAGCATTCGAGGCTGGTATCATCCTTCTCTCCATCTGCAACACGATGTCTGTACCTGGGAGTGAAAATAAATTTTAAAAGAGCTATTTATTTTTAGCCCTTGAAACAAAACAAGGGCTTTGTATTTCATCATTAGAATTTACATTTGCTTTATATTATTTTTAAACTGTTATATTTGCTGTGGGGAGAATAACCTATAAATAGTATTTATGAATTTGGCCACAGAAGAGTATGTGTGAATTTGTAATCCTAGAGTCCCCAAATGGAAAATGGGTAATTTGTATGAATTTTCCAATAAGAATTACATAAAACAATTAAAAAATTGCTACTTCAAAATTTCAATGTATAGTAGTATTTTTTTTTTTTTTATTAAATCATAGCTGTGTACATTAATGCAATCATGGGGTACAATGTGCTGATTTTATATACAATTTGAAATATTTTCATCATACTGGTAACACAACCTTCAGGGCATTTTCTTAGTTGTGTTAAGACATTTATATTCTACACTTAGTAAATTTCACATGTACCCTTGTAAGATGCACCGTATCACCCTCCCTCCACCTATCCTTCCGTCACCCCTCTGTCTACCCTTTTTCCTTCTTCTTGGACTATAATTGGGTTATAGTTTTCATATGAAAGCTATAAATTGGTTTCATAGTAGGGCTGAGTACATTAGATACTTTTTCTTATAGTAGTAAATTTTTAAATAATACAAGTGTGTGGTACATTTACAAGGTCTTCAGAGTGGTTTGCAGCCCCTTGCCCAGGGCTGCTCCATAAGTCTTTCTACGATGACATACCTGCTCTGGCTCTGTGCTGTCTGGCACAGTAACCACTCGCCACATGAGATGCCCAAACCCTAGAGATGTAACTAGTATCACTAAAGAAGTGGATTTTTAATTAAAACCCCCACATGTCTATAGTATTGGGCATTAAGTCCCTCATTTGCCAACCCAGTTCTGTTGCCAGTTCATGCTTATTTTTTTTTGTGACCCGGGGTGTGATCTCAGTGCATGGACATTAATATGGGTCGACTGGGGCAGATCCTATCCCGCTGGTTGACCCCATCAATTTACACATTGTTTTTGGAAGATTACTGACACAGAGTAAAAGGATTTGAAGCTCTGGACAGTGGTCAGCTCCTTTGCTGTCTCAGACCAGGAAATACCAGCCCTTCCTGGTCAGCCTTTTCCCTGAAACCTTTCTGGATCTATCTGAAATAAATTCCAGGCAGAAAGAGACTGTCTGGGGTGTTTCAGAGTGAACGGCAATGAATTATTACATGCATGAGGACAACACCATTGGTGTTTCACTGTGATGTCAGCTGACAGCATGGATTACTTCTATGCCATCAAATTCCACTGAGTATTACTCTTCGTGAGTTCTCCTTGTGAATAAGTTGGTTGGTGACAGGGTGCAGGTTGATAAGAAACTAAAAAGAAACTAAAACTTACAAGTTTTTTAAAAAAAATCTTTTCTGGATATCCAGTAGCCTATGCTCTCCAGAAAATTATTTGATATGGGTAATCAACTTTTTCACATTGGTTGGGAAGTCTCAAAGGCACTCAACAAAAGATGGACCATCACATCGTGTCCCGTAATGTGTGCCAATTAAAATATAAAATAACATGGTGTTGCAAGGCAAGAAGGCTAAGACAATTTTCTTCAGGGGCCCAGGTGAGCAGAGGTAACTATTTATATCTTTTATCTTTGGAAAAGATCTCTAAAGATTTCTCTTCCAGTAGCCTTTTGTCACTAATCTATGTCTCAAGTAAGACTTCAGCCTTGTCCACTGAATATTTGGATAAATATTGAAGCCTATCTGGTGAATACTGATTTTTACCTACACCATAATGATTTCTCTAAGATGACGTGTGGAGGAAAATTCAAAGGTGAGAGTGATCTACCGTAAAATTATCATAGCATGGAAGCAACAATTATTTTCATTTCAGAACATCCTACTACGTAGCTTATGTATCCATAAAAATGTAGAGATAAATGCAGAGGATTCCTATAACTGAGATTGTCTAGCTGTGATTTTGCATGCTGGTTTTTTAAAATTCAGACGTATCATGGTTATATTGCCATATTCAAAATTACCATGATAGAAACAAACATTTTTGAAATATTTACTCATTTCCTAAAAATGTTTTGAGTGCCTATCAGGCCTTGTGATAAGCACTTTAAGTATATCATCTCATTTAATTTCTGTAACTCTCTAAGCCAGTAATTTCTGGGGGGGGTGTGCGTGTGAAATAAATTCAATGTAATAATACAGCTTGAAATGGTAGAATAGGGACTTGACCCCCTGATTATCTGATACCAAAGTCTGCAACCTTAAAAATTGTTATACTACCTACATAAATAATGGAATGCAAGCCAATCATCAAAAATAATTATGTCTCACAATTTGTTTAGGGAAGCTAGAAAAATCTTTTATTTAATTATCTGACTCTGGAGACAGGATACTAGTCATGAAAGTGACTAGTCTTTTCCTTGGAGGCCAATTCTTATGCTTCATATTGGAGTCACTTAGTTTTAGAGTTTTTGACTTTCCTATGGCACCAAGAATTTGATAGAAATATTCTCATGATGATGTAAAAGGGAATGGTTACCTTGAGCTGTGGCAGGGTCTCCCATGCCCATGGGGTTTGTTCCTACATCTATAGAAATAAGATAAATAAATAAAACTCTTGATATGATAACTTGGAGTTAGTTCCCCCTGCTCCTGGGGGGGGGGGGGGGGGGGGGGGGGGGGGGGGGGGGGGGCGGCGGGGGGGCCGGGCCCGGCGCCCGCACGCGCCACAGACCACCACAACGAACAACACACAACAACAAATAAGAACACAACAATAAAAAATAAAAAAATATAAAAAGTGATAGGATAAACTGGTGTTGTTTACCCAAGCCCCACCCCCCCCCCCCCCCCCCCGCGCATTCAACACAAGCTTCCCAAATAAGGAACAGCTAACTCATCGCTAAGAGACCAGCAGAGCATCTTTGTCTCTGGATAAAGCTGTTAATTGTCCATTTTTCATTCTCTCATAATCCCTAATTGTTTCATTAGTTGACAGGAGAAAATGCCACTTCATTTCCTATTAAAATGCAGAACCAGTAGGAAATTACATATTTTTACTCAGGGAACATCTTAGCCTGTTGTTTTATGAATAATGTCTTAGATGAAAACAAAACCTCTGCCCTCATTATCTTTTGTCCCCCAACCCTGAAGAATAACAGAAGATAAATCCTGCAGTTTGCTCTCTATTAAGAGACCCAAGATTTCACGTTTTGGTTAATATGTAAGAAAGATTTCCAAGAAACAATTACATCTGGACTATTGAATACTTGTCAGGACTTTATGCAAACACCACTATTGAATAATTTCACTTTTTAACTTGGATTTTGTGTAATCACGTCTAAAAATGCTTTGTGTGTACTTTTTACTTGTTCTGTGATTGAAGGACAAGTTTATTGCATTTCACATGAATTGAACAAAGAAACCACAGAACTTTTGAAAGAATAAAAAGTATATAATTGACTTTCAAAGTAGGTCATATATTCCACTGGCAAAAATTTAAGACAATTCATGTTCACAGAATGAGAAAAGAGAGAATTTATTTGTACGTATGTACACACATCTCAGGAAATAAATTGTCCTTCTTGATGGAACCATAATAGGCTTACATTTCAAGAAGTATTTCAAGGCTGGTACTTAATTAAAACACTTAGATTTTAATGTGTTCTTCATAGTTATATGTATGTCAGGAGATCACACATTCTTAATTATTGATTAATTACCTAAAGTTAAAATCACCATCCTTTCCATTGAAGAGAGACTCAGTGAATTTCCTTCAAGGCAAAGTCTTACGCTAGCACACCTTAGTAAATGGTTTGATGACTCTATGGACATCAGTACAATTACTGATTTGGGGTCTCTCTCACCTTTCCTCCTCCACGAGAGGGACCCACTTCAAACTCTCTTTGGAAGTGCTCTAAATTTTCTCTTTGAAAGTTAAATAAAATTTCACTTTGACAAAAAAAAAAAAAAAAAAAAAATAGAATTATTGATTGTGATGACTAATTACTGACAGTGATGACTACCTATAAAAATGACCTGAAATGAGTTTTAAAATTTGGTCTTAGTCACAATCTCTAATTATCTCAGTGTTCTTTTCTTTTTTTTTTACTTTGATTTTCTTGCTCTACCAAGCCTCTTTTCTGATCATTTTTCTTTACTCCAGAGATTTGTTAAAGAGATAGAAACAAACCAAAAATAAACCAACAAATATAGATGTGAATTACCTTTTTTTTTTTCTAACCAAAAATTCTCTAGGGCCTTGAGCAATCATTTTAGTCTTTTTTTTTTTTTTTTTTTTTTTTTATCAGTTGGAATCTGAAATGTTACCCTTTCTGAAAAAACAAGAGGGCAGTCAACAGCAGAAACTATAGAAAATGCTAAGAAACAGTCTTGCTGTTTGTGGATGTGGCAGTGATGCCTTTTATTTTCACAGAGTGGTCCTCCCAAATGAAAAATCCCTCTGATGCTGATGTTTAACTGATAAAATAACTCTGGACACTTGACCAGCTCATTCCCTTGATGTCATCTACATTTTTCAAACATAGGACTTCATAAAAGGGTAACGAGTGTGTTAAGATGGAAGGTTTGTGTTGGTGTAAACAGAGAGGTCTACAACATTCACGACACAGTTGCCTTATACGTGTGCATACCTATGTAGACACACTTGCTGACGTACCCACACATTTAGTTCGAGCTGTAACAATTAACTAGTATACTAATAAGTTAATGAATACTTTATATCTAGTTACATTTATGTGAGAAGATCATACACATTGTACACTTGTGATGTATTACACACACATCTATCTATGTAGAGCAATAGCTGGATATACATGTAAATTTCCAAATCATACAGATTGAGGTCAGGAACTGGGTCCTATTCTTTATTATATCAATAGAGACTAAAAGATTGCATGGTAAATAGTAGATACAGCATAAATATTTGTTGATTGAATAAGTGATTGATGACCGCATGGTTTTATTACAAACTATCATTTATTTTTCACTAACGTAGTAGCAACCAAACTTTTACCTATAAGCTGGGGTGGCTTACACCTGTAATCCAGGCACTTTGGGAGGCTGAGATGAGAGGTTTGTTTGAGCCCAGGAGTTTGAGAATGGTCTGAGCAACATAGTAAGACCTCATCTTTACACAAATAAACATTAAAAAATTAGCTGTGGGTGCTGGCATGTACCTACGTTCTAGCTACTCAGAAGGCTGAGGCGGGAGGCTCACTGGAGCCCAAAGTTGCAGTGATCTATGGTGAGGCAGCTGCACTCTACCCTGGATAGTAGAGGAATGCCTTGTCTCAAGGAAAAATTTAAAAATCCCTTTACAAAACAGCTTTAAAAAAGGGTACGTGTATCCCCACTCAAGGTGCTTGTCCCTTTCATTTCTCCCTGTTTCTTGTGGGCTATAGCAGAAAAAGATTTTAATATGCTTGTTGTTGGGAAAAGTCCACCTCCAGGGTACAGGCTTCCCTTTAATATCACTCTGTTTATCTCAAAATCATGTGTTTTGATACTTCCTGTACACTCGTGTACCTCCCAGTTCTAGCATTCCTGAAGGCTTGGCTTCTTACCTAATCTGTGACTGCTTCTGTGCTTGTTGGATAAAGAGGTGGTGGTGGTTCCTGAAATTTCCCAGAAGACAAGTGATCTGTCATCCCTCACATGGCAAAAGTTCTAGAATCTTCTCAGTCTGCCCAACTGAAGATAAAAATCGAAATCATTTTGGAATTCAGAAATGGGTTAGATGGCTTGAGTATTTTTAGCCACGTAGAGTACAGATGAGACTAGATTAAATGTTTTTGAGAACTGTAATACAATTTCCAGGACATAAGAGGATGAAATTCATGAAGAACCACAGGCCTTTTCTTCAGAAGGTGTATGTCAGTGATTTTCAACTGGTGTGCTGGAAAAATTTTTAAAGATCATTAATTATGTTTGAAAGAAGTTCAAAGTGCAGAAAATATATTCTTATTTTTATTCTTTTTTAATCAACACTATTTCAGTGTGCCATGGAAGTGTAAAGTTCAAATATGCTGTAAGATAGGAAAGCTTAAAGAACGCTGGTGCAGGTGAACCAGGAAAGGGTCCTGTAGGAACTCAAAATTAAGAGCAGCTACTGGAGAAAATTTTCATGAAAGAGAGTATAATCTACTACAGCTTTTACCTATATAATTGGAGGGCACTTTCCTTTAAGAAATACATTGGGAGACAAACCAGATTATCAAGAAGATTTACTTACATAGCACAGTTACAGAGTTGGAGCAAATAGGAAGAGGGATTCATCTTTCACTGAAAAAGTCTGTGTGGAAATTGAAGTAATGATTGGACTTAGATAATGAGTGGGTACTGAAAAAATAGAATTTGTCCCATAGAAGGAAAATCGAAAAATTCACCCATAATTTCGAGATAAGACAAGTCTTAAAAATGATGAGTGAAGAAAAAATAAAAAAAGACATAAGGAAGATGATTTCAGAAAAACAATGACGCAAGAACCGCAGAAGGGAGAACACAGGCATAGTGATTGATGTGATCTAAATATCAGATGTGAAAGTACCAAGCTTCACCAGGCTAAAACAAATTACAAAATATAACAAGAGGACAGTATCACTAATTAGTCATGCTGAATTAAACGAGACCAACGTTTAGAGAAATGTTAATATTTGAATTTTAGGGGGATAAAAAAATTATCTTCCATATAAACAGATTACCAAAAATGAAGGAAAATCTTCTAAGTAAATCAAAAACCTTGAACAAAATAATAACCAACAAGAGATCAAAATCCAGGGGGCATGGCTAAATTTATTCTTAGAGAATAATTTATTTTCCCAAATGTTTTTCATTACTAAGGAAGAACAGAAATTTTTGAATTGATTGTTAAATAATAATTTCAAAAAATTCTAAGTACACAAGCAATGGTTAACTTTGTGCATTTTTTTTTTTTTTTTTTTTTTTTTAGCATATCCTTTTCATGTTTTTGGTAATGTATCTGAGATTTCAAGATGAGGAATTTCTAGGTCAAAGGGTAAATTTGTATGTGTTCTTGATAGGATATTTGTAGGAGTTGAATCACTTTGCAGGGTCTCAGAGGCAATGTTTAAAAGAACCCTTCTCCACAGCCTCTCAAATGGAGCATGGGGTAGACTGTTTTGTTCTTGCCTATGAGATGGCCGAAGAGTGGATGGAAGCCAAACCTATGAGCTCATTATTTTGAGCAAAGTTGAAATTATATTCCCCATATCTGTACTTTTATATCTCTTAGTACAACTACAAAATAGTAGGTAAAATATGGTTTGAAGACCATAAGTGTGTCTTATCTGAAGAACTCAAGAGAATAGTCTAAAAACCTATCAGGAGACATAGGAGCATTTAATAAAAGGGGTTATATATAAAATAAATGCACACAATTCAGTATCTTTATGCATAACAGTAATATATGCTTAGAATATATAATAAAAATTATTGAATTTGCATTAGCAATAAATTCCTCCCATAAAAACCTAAAACGAATACATACTTTTAAAATAAAGTTATTGGAAAACTTCATGGAAATGTGGAATACTTAATGATAACACAGCAAACCATATTCGTAAATGGTAAATTTGAGTATCCTAAGGATGTGGAGTCTTTTCAAATTAATTTGCAGCTTTAAAAGAGTTTCAATCAAAATCCTAGAGGGATTCATTTATTCTCCTGTAGTAAAATCCTATGCTTATTTGAAAAAAATAAATGATGCGGATGTTTGATTCCATTTTTTAAAAAAAGCATAATTAAATGGAACTTTGTACCAGTTATTTAGGTATTTATAAAGTTATAGGAATTTTCACAGCCTGACTGTGAACCCAGAGGAAATATGGAGATTAATGGACAAGAGATCAGAGGAACAGACCCTACTATTCAGTGTGACAGAGAGGCCACTTCAAATCAAGGGGACAATGTGTTGGCTTCCAAGCGGGACAACTTCAAACATCAGACTGGATAGACCCATGGCAGTTAAGAACATTCATAGATCATAGTATTAAGGTGTTGAAGCATGTAACTTTCTTTATTTCTCCATAAATGATAGTTGTTCATCTTTATTTCTTTTGATAGCAGAAAACGTAAACTTGCTAAATTAAAGCAACTCAGCCTCTCCAGGGGCAATACAATTCTCTCTGTCTCGGAGATGATTCCAGATCTGGAGAGGGAGTGGGGGTGCATAGTTGCTACTTGCCAGAGTGGCTGCTGGGGAGAGGCCAGTAGTTCTTGGCAGAACTTTCTATCAAGCGTTCACATCTGTGCTGTCACCACTGTGTCTACCACTGATGTCTGTTTCGTGGTTTGCCGCTTGTGAAGCCAACACCACATCCTTGGAAGGCACCCACTTGTCAAAACTGAAAATATCATTGACCCACTCTCTCATCCACCCCTTCACCCATCCATTTGACATAAGAAGCTTTCAGATGCTCTTCACAGCAGCGTTGGTGTTGACAACACGGGTTGACAAACGACCTTCTGGTTGTAGTTTTTTTGTCTGGCTTGTGAACTAAGAATGTGTTTATAGTTGGCATTAGTTGGAAAGAATCAAAAGAAGAGTAATACTTTGTGACATCAAAAATTATATGAAATTCAAATTTCCGTGCCCACACATAAAGTGTTTCTGCAACACAAGCTAGCCCATCTGTTTGCATGCGGCCTGTGGCTACTTCCCCACTCCAAGGGCAGAGCTGGGTACCAACAAGACTGATGGGCTGCAAAGCCTAAAATATTTACTGTTTGGCTCTTAGCAGGAAAAGGTTGCCAGCCCCAGGTCTTGAGGATTCTGTGAGATCAGGCTCAGGCTTGCTCCCTTTGACTTCTCGTCCAAACAGACACTGCTGCTCCGCCACTCTGTGGCCTGCTAGGATGAGGAGGCAGGAAGCTCTAGAAGGCTTCTTAGTCTTCCTGGGCTCCACCCTGGGGAAAGAGGCCCATCTCTGTTTTGTATAGCTTCTCTGTGATTTCTGCCATCTTCCCACCAAAGTCGTGGTCTATGGGAAAAGACCCACAGGTAGAAACCTCTTATATGTCTCCAAATTCTCTCTGGATCTCCATCTCTTTCCAAGTTTTCCCTCACCTCACCCTAGAAAGAGTTGTCATTTCTAATCTGTAGGGTGAAAAAAAAAATTATTATCTCTTGTATGCTTTTCTTAGAGACACACAATACCTTTGAAATTAAAAAAAAAAAAAAAAAAAAAAAGAAAGAAAAAAGAGAGAAAGAAGCTTTCTCTAGTCCTTCAGTTCTTACGGTCAAAAGACAAGGAATGTTAGAATTTCTTTCCCCTGGGTTCTCTCATGTCCTGTGTTTTCTGGAGTTGTCTCCTCCAGCCTGAGTCTAATCTGGAGCTGATTTTAATGATGGACTAGTTTCTAGGTTAAATATGTAATTGAAAAGGGAAAACATTTACTAGCCCCAAATTTTCCCTGATGTGTTTTGACATACACAATTGCCTTTAGATCCTGTAGAAACCAGTGGATCCTGCTGTTATGAAATCTGGAAATGACCTGTTAACATTTGCAGCATTTTGTAAGTGTTCGAAGGTTTGTGTAAAGGACTTCCAAGTGGCACCCTTTAAAAAGATATTTGAAAAGGAGGTATGATTTTTGTCTAAGAAAATGTATTATTGTTTTTAAAAATAATAATATATTTTAGTGCACAGGAAAGGGATACAAAACATCAGATAAAGATCTATCTCCAATTTGTTCTAATTTTGAAAAGCAGTATAAAAAGAATTATCTATTACTTCTGAATATCATATAACTGCTAATCTCATCTCATGAGAAAATAGTATGATATTGGTTAGGGAAAGTTGTGCCATATATTTACAAAAAATAATAAAAAGGTTATTAAAAACAGAATATCTCAGAAAAAGTAAGTTTATTTCCTTAGAGGTAACTGAATAAAATAAATTCAGATGGTTTAAGCAAAGAGTTAATAGTAAAAAAATAAAACAGACAACAAAGGTAAGAATGGCGGCATATGGGTGGTACCTGTGGCTGAAAGGAGTAGGGCACTGGACCCATATACTGGAGGTGGCGGGTTCAAACCCAGCCCCAG
Organism: Loris lydekkerianus; assembly: GCA_963574355.1. Classification (NCBI taxonomy): domain Eukaryota; kingdom Metazoa; phylum Chordata; class Mammalia; order Primates; family Lorisidae; genus Loris; species Loris lydekkerianus. The sequence goes on from CAUYPK010096454.1 coordinate 75,222, forward strand.
CCAAAACTGCAAAAAGGAAAAAAAAAACAAAAAAGGAAGAAAGGCGGCCTAGGAAAGCAAATGACACAGAAACACAGAAGGAAGATCTGATGCGTGCTGACTGAAAGATAGATACAGGGTGCCTAGACGAACACCCAGGACTTCTATGAGACAAGGAATCACTGCCATGAAAAAATTCAAACAATGAACTGGAAAATGTATTTTCAACCCAGGAGTAATTTTATTATACAAAGAATTCTTAAAAACCAGTGAAGGAAATGATATGTTAATGGAAAAATGCACAAAGGACATAAAAATATTCAAAAGATCAAAAGACTGTAATGACCAGAAAATACACATAATGACCAGAAAATTTATCTAAAGACCAGAAAATATCGAAAATCTTTATCTTCACTAGCAAAGACCTTCTAAGTTAAAGAGCAACACACATTTGTTGCTTATCAAATCAGCATAGGAGTTTTATTTTATTTTTTTTTTTGTAGAGACAGTCTCACTTTACCGCCCTCGGTGGAGTGCCGTGACGTTGCAGGACACACAGCAGCCTCCAGCTCTTGGGCTTCCACAATTCTCCTGCCTCAGCCTCCCGAGCAGCTGGGACTACAGGCGCCCGCCACAAGGCCTGGCTATTTTTTGGTTGCAGTTTGGCTGGGGCTGGGTTTGAACCCGCCACCCTCAGTATATGGGGCGGGCGCCCTACTCACTGAGCCACAGGCGCCACCCAGCATAGGAATTTTAAAAGATGATCTCAATTGGCCTGAGTAAATACTGCTTAAGGAAATAAAAGGTATTATCTTCCTCATGGACTGTTTGCCAACATGTGTGAGAATTTTGAAAAGGCAATACCAGTTTTCCGAGTAGAAGCTGTGAACCATCTGAGTAAGAATTGCTTGTGGGGCTTACTAGAGGATGCACATTTTTCTCAGACTTAATCAAAACACTTGGAGTGGAGTGGCAGGAAAATCTGTAATTCTTAAGTACATCAAGAACATAATGAGGTTTATAGACAGTAGCGGGTGGAATTACTAGTTTCCTCAAACCTGATCATTATACACATTTTGTGTGTATAATAATAATTATACACACAAGTACGTATATTCTTATATTCCTTGTACATCTATAAAAGGAAAAAAGTCATTCTAAACATATAAAAAGTGATGTAATTAAATAAAGCACATGGATTTTTATGATAGGCATTACATATACAATAAATTCGTTCCTCAAAGATATATCATGATATCAAAAAATGCACATGATATAATTTAAATTTATCTCTCAAAAGGGCAAAAGATTTTTTGTATTAACCTAATTCATAAAGCATGTGTTTACACATGTAAGGGAATTTAAAATTTTACATTGTATAGTATTCAATGCGATCTTCTTCCAAATTTATATTTTTTTAGACTTTTTAATTTTTCTGCCTTCAAAACCATGGCTTTTAATGTGAAGATATAAATTAGAATTTTCACAAAAAACATTATTTAAAACAGATTAGAGCTCTCTTTATGGAAAAAAAAGGGATATAGAACATTCTAGTGAACCCCGTAGTGCAAGGAAGCCTCATTACCAGCCTCCTGGGGTATCAGGACATCTTTTATTATTTGTAATACATGCTTAAGTCACCCAAATACTCTGCTGCTTTTAAGCAAAATCCTTTCATCAACTTTCTAAACATAAGTGTTACAGTGTCCTGCACCCCTGACAGTGTGAGGGTCAAGTTTGTTGGGGGAAAAGAATGGAAATCCCGATCCTGAGGAGGCTCAGGTACACAGTGACCGAGAGATGATTAGTTGACGAGGAAAGTGTTGGTTTAGATAAAAGACAAATTTGAGAATTATTTTCTAAATGATTGTTCAGATGAAGATTTTCATATTTTTAAGTTATTTTCTACCCATCTAGGAAAAACAGGCACTGGAATAATAATTTTATTTGACAGGGGCATAGCCAAAACATCAAGACAGAGGCTGCATGGCCAGCTCAAGGTCACGCGGAGAATCTGGCCAAGGGAAATGCAAACAGGCTGGAAGTATATCAAGGAGTCACCTTTCAGCAGCCGCCAGACAGCACTATAAACATCTCACTGTCACATCATTTAATTCATTTTCCTTTTAAACCTCAAAATGTATTTGATTTAAAGCCTTGTCTTAAGTAAAATATATGTCTCCCCTCTTTCTCCAAAGTTCATGATACACTCAAGCTGTTTGTTTTCTGCAAGGCAGCACTGTACGTTTATTCAAAAAGTAGTTAGGAGAAAGTTGATCCCATTGTTTTGCTATTGTTGATGAACAATTAAAAAAATTCTATCCAGTCCATTAAAAAAATTTTTGTTTCACTGCATTTCTCTATCTAGTACAGACATTTTCAAAGGAAAACAGAATGGTTAATCAGAAGTACGATACATTGGTGTCATAAATCAGATGTTACAAATTGGTGGCCAAGAGGATGTGACTTCCAAGGTCAAGCCACAGTTGTTTTTAATGACAGTATTGGGTCTGGGGGAGTTGGTCATTGTGCCTGAGTCTCATCTGTAAGATGGAATAGCCTCCTGTGAAGGTGAGACGAGCTCAGTGAACTTGTGCAGAACTTTGCATAATGCCGAGGACGTCACTGGTTCCTGTGAGGGGCTCATGACTGTAATCCTGGTAGCGATAGAACTAGAAAAGGGAAATAGTAGCAAAGCACAGCTTCATGCATCTCCCAGAGATATTAGGCAGGTGACTTGGCCTGGAATCTTGTTCTCCAAGTGGGAGGATGCTGCACTTTGAAACACATTTTTGGCATTGGGAAAGACTCCTGTTCCAACTCTTTTGCTGCTTTTATGTCTGAGATCAATCTTTGCTATGTTCACGTCCTTTTACCTGTTTTCCTTTTCTTGAATGTTTGAGCCAGTATTTTCAGTACATTATGGTTTGAAGATTCCTTGGTTGTTTTGGAGGATGGAGCTTGTGGTAGGCCAAAAATAGCCCCTCGAAAATTTTCACATTCCAATCTCTGAAGATGTTATGGTGAAAGAGCCATGGCAGATGTGATTAAGTTAAAGAATATGAGATGGGAGATTATTCTGGATTATGGGGTGTGGGTGGGGCATGTGAACACAAGAGTCCTTATGAGAGGACGGTGGGATGTCAGAGGGAGAGAGATATGGAAGGTGGCACACTGCAAGCTTTGAAGATGAAGGAGGGGACTGTGAGCCACAGAATGCAAGTGGCCTTTATAAGTGGAAAAGGCAAAACATAGGTTCTACCCTAGAACCTCTGGGAAGAACACAGGCCCACTGACACCTTGATTTTAGGCCTGTAAGACCCATTTTGAACTTTTGGTCTCCAGAACTGTAAGATGTAATAATCCATTTGTGGAGTTATAAGCCACTAAGTTTGTGGTATTTGTTACAGCAGCAAGAGGAAACGTGTACTAAGCTAAGCTGAATAACCTTAACAGTAAGGGTCGTAAGTTCAGCTGTCGAACCTTCGTAAGTTCAGTCAAGGCTGTGATCCATCTGAGTGCAGTGGCGCAAAGAAGGCACCAGGCAGGGAGGACGTTTGTGGCAGAAATCAGCATACTCTCCGCCCAATAATCAAAGTGTAAGAATGCTGCTGGAATTTCTGACTTTTCAAGATGCTGAACAATCTGGAATTTCTGACTTTTCAAGATGCTGAACAATCTAGATTTCTAAAAATGTGAATTCCTAACTTTCACATATTGGCAACTAATTAAAAATTTTTAAAAATAATGAGTAGCCTAACAATCCAGAGTGGGGGATCAGAAGAGGCCCTGATTGGGAGAGCGTGTTACTTTATGTGATATTTCATCTCTGTTATGTTTTTTTAATCTGTTTTGTTTTGATTATTTATTTAAGTCTCTTCGCGAGTTTGTGTATGTTTGGTCTCCTGAAAGAAAGTATATCATCCTTTATTAGTGGGAATCACCAGAATTTCTTCCTCTGGTGATAGAAACAAGAAATGTGCATTTGTCCTTAATTTGCTTAGCAAAAGGTTGACATTTACTTGTTTGGAAAAGTAGAATAAGCTATCAGGTCATTTTGTGCTATAACAAACACACAAATAGACTGGGTGAGAATGAGAGTATAATCATAATTCATCACCCCCAAGTAGAGATTCTACGTATCCCCGGTAGATTTTATAATTTTAATGATCTTCTACTACTTGGTAGAGTTATAAAAAAAAAAATAAGAGCTTTTTGCTGGGTCCTCCCCCCCCCCCTTTGTTCATTTCTTGATCTTATTTCACTGTAATTCTGTCATCCTTTTCCGTCTGTTCTTTTTTCTCTCTGTGTGTTTCATTCTCTCATTATATTCATGCCCCTCCCTCTTTCTTTCATCATTTAGAATCGTTCTTACACCTATCAGCACTTGTTTTTATCTCACCCAAGAATCTTAAGCCCCTGTTCAGAAATACCCAACAGTAAGTAAAGTTTACCTTTCTTTGTGAATGGTAGGAATTTATTGCAGACTTATTGCAGAAAATTTCCACTTTATTAAGCTGACAGATTTTGCTTGGAGGCATACTACCCTGTGAAATTCTAAATTTGATTTAAAGGTCAGAGGAAAAGCCTAGCACCTGCAATCTGCCTTTGAATTGTTTTTGTAACACTAAATAGAGCCTATAAGGAGAGGAGATTGCAATTGGTCAGCAGAAGACATGCCAATCACAGCTTCTCTCGATAATCTCTTTGCCCTGAACCACACTAAGAGATGAAGAAAACTATGAGATTAACATGATCTTGCAGAATGTATGAAATTTCAGCTTCAATTAGGTATATCAGTTGGATGGACCACTTTGTGATAAGGGAGAGGAATGCACTATTTCTCAGCAGAAGAGAAGCCTGCATTATAGTTGTCAACCACAAGGCTATTCCCATTTGCTTACATAAAATGATGACTTGTTGAAAGAATATACATATTGAACAAGCTTTATTTTTCTTTGTACCTGAAGACATAATAGCTTACCTGAGCACCGGTGATAAACGTAGGAAATCCTCTACTTTCAAATGATTTCTGCTACTACAACAAAAATATATTACCTTCTTAAAATTATTTCATGCATAATCAAGTCGTACATTTTAGTGGTAGGACAGCTTAGTGAAAAGTTCATATTTAGCGTGTCAACCCCTTAAAATATTCGACCTTAGTTGTGGGACAATGGATTCTTTGTAAAGGTGTGAGAGAGAAAACATGTGAGACTTCTGAAAGCTGTCAACATGAGGGTTACCAGAAACCAGGAATCAGACTAAAATGTGAATGCAGATCTTACAATAGCATCTGATAAATGCAGCATGACCATTTCTTTGTTTACTGTGCATCTTTCTGATGAGGGGGACTCTTCAAAGGTCTTGAGGTAGGAAAACAGGAGGTGTCAGTGGGAGCGATGGAGGCTACTGGCTGTGCCAACTAAACAATCGTATGTGTCAAAGTCTACTTCACCTGGTGTGACTACTCTGCCTACAATAACTCACTGACAAAAGACGGTCAAAAATTAGACTCTCAATGGCAGGGTTCGGAGAGGTGGCACATCAGGGCTTTACCAGTGGGGGCAAAAACAACTATCATCTTCCTGCTCTTTTTTGGGGGGAAATTTCTTTCTTTTGGGGGGGTTTATTTTGGATTAACATAAAGATACACATGATTAGGCTATGTTGTTTGTGTTTGAAGGGTAAAGTCTGAGTTGTAATTGACTTCTTCTCTCAAGACATGTGACCTGTACCTTACCTTGTACCTGATAGGTGGGAGATGTGACCTGTACCTTACCTTGTACCTGATAGGTGGGAGATGTGACCTGTACCTTACATTGTACCTGATAGGTGGGAGATGTGACCTGTACCTTACATTGTACCTGATAGGTGGGAGATGTGACCTGTACCTTACATTGTACCTGATAGGTGGGA